>BRYF01000027.1:10213586-10226086 GCA_030159135.1 Actinidia polygama | reverse complement strand
CAAAATTTGCTCCTTTCAGGATTTTCAGTACTACTCCTACTCTTGCTCCAAGGCTGTTTCTTGCTTCGGCAACAAACATTTTTCAAGTCGAGGTGGGATCTATCTGGGGTAGTTCTAAAATAACCTCTAGATCCCTAGATGTTTTATCAACAACTGTTGTTTCAACGTCGTGGGGTGGTTCTCGAACAACCTCTGGAACCCCAGGGATCGATTGAATTTTGAAAGATCCTGCTTTTGAGCTCTCCCCTTCTCCGTGTGCAGAGGCAAGGCAATCTTGCTGTGGACTCACAGCTAAGGGCGAGAACTCTGCCACAAAATTGGCTAAGATCTGTCCTTTAATTGCCGCCCTTGACAGAAATTTTATATCTGATTGTCCGAGCTTGATGGCCTATTTGGAAAGTCGGCGGGATAAATCCACCCGTGATAAAAAAAATTTGAGCGAAAACTCAGTTTACACAGCGATGTGATGTGCTTGAAAGTAGTGTATGAGTTTCCGCGAAGTTAGGACCAAAGCTAGGACGAGTTTCTCCAGCGTCAAGTTCCTTGTTTGACAATCTGTGAACATCTTGATAACAAAGTAGACCGGGCGTTGCTCTCCATTTACCTCTCTCAACAAAACCAAGCTAACGACATGCTCAAAGACAACAAGGTAAACGTAGAGAAACTCTCCCTCATTCGGCGTGTAAAGAAATGGTGGTTCAGTTAAGTATTTTTAAAACTGTTGGAGTGCGAGCTTGCACTCCTCATTCCATGAAAATTTTGTGTTTTTGCGAATGAGTTTAATAAATGGACGGTATTTATCTAAGGACTTACTGATGAATATATTCAGTGTTGCTACCATCCCAGTCAATTTTTGTACCTCCTTCGCACTTCTTGGGTTGATGAGATTGTTGATTGCAGTGATTTGTTACGGGTTCACCTCAATCCCACGTCTCATCACCAAGTGTCCCAGGAGTTTCCCTAAGCTTACCCCGAAGGCACACTTCGCGGCATTCAGTCTCAGCTTATGTCTTCTAAGAATCTTGAACACCTCAGTCAGATCCCTGACGTGGTTTGATTCTTCTTTGCTCTTGACCACCATATCATCGCGGCATTCAGTCTCATCTTATATCTTCTAAGAATCTATATGTGGCGCTTGGGTTATTCAGTCCAAAGGGCATGACCTTGTAGCAGAACACACCTCGGGTGGTGGTGATAAATGCAGTCTTTTCTTGATCTGGCTCGTGCATGGCTATTTGGTGGTAACCTCGGTATGCGTCCAAGAAGCTCATTTGGGTATGACCTGAGGTAGAATCCACCAATTGATCTATTTTTGGCAAAGGAAAGTAGTCTTTAGGATAAGCTCGGTTGAGACTTGTAAAGTCTACATACTCTCTCCATTTGCCAGTCTTTCTCTTTACCACGATTGTGTTTGATAACCAGCTTGGGTAAAGAACTTCAGTTATTGCACTTGTCTCTTCAGCTTTTTCACCTCCTCAATCATTGCATCCATGTGCTCGGGCGCGGATCTCCTTCCCCGTTGTTTTATTGGTCGGGCATCAGGTAGGACATTTATCTCGTGCCTGATCAAATTTGGATCAATCCCGAGCATCTCGTAAGGTGTCCACTCGAAGACATCGATATTAGCTTTCAGGAACTGGATAAGCTCGGTTATCTCTCGTTCCTCCAAGTTTGCACTGGTGATAAAGAAATGATCTAAGCTTGGCTTATCTAGTTCGTAGTGTATAAGTTCCTCCACGACCTTAGCCTCGGGGTCCCTCCTAACGTCCTCCAACACTTTGTGCTCCTATTCGATCAACTGCACTTATTTGATGGCTGCCTTTGTGGAGACTGTAGAAAGATAACATTGTTTGGCTACTACTTGATCTCCATAAAGGGTCTCTTCTCCTCGGGGGGTGGCAAACTTGATGATCTAGTGCAATGTGGAAGCCACCCTTTTCATCCTGTGCAGCATGGGGAAGGAATGTTTACAACAACGAACTCTATCACTAGCTCTTCGGATCTGGTTCGGACTTTGAGGGTCACGGTTCCGAAGGCCAGTGAGACTGAGCATTGAATCCAACCAAGGGAGCTCGGTCTGGCTTTAAATCTACTTGTGAAAGCTTAAGCCATTTAAACAAATCATAATACATTATCTCGCCAGAACATCCCGTATCCACCAAGATCCTCTTCACGTCGTAGTTATTCATTCCGAGATGAATGACCAAGGGGTTAGAATGGGGATGCTACACCCATTCTAGGTCGGCCTTGGTGAATGTGATGCTCCCTGGTTCGGATGTCGATTGCCTCGGCCTCTTAGCCGGTGATTGGACTGAGACAAACTCGTGCATTTATTTTATCATTCTGATCTCTCCTCGGATCCTATTCTCAAGATCTGGGTAATTCGGGCCCCCGATCATGTGAATAGTGCCTAGGGGCAAATCTTCCTCTTCATTCGCGGCTTTGTCTGTCTCGTCGTTACCTCGGTCAAATATTGAATTTAGTCTGACCTCAGCCTTCTCCGCTTGAGTCTTCTCCTCGTCAATGAACTTCTCCAAGTGTCCTTCTCGGACCAGCTGGTCCAAGAAAACCTTTAGAGCCCAGCAATTTCTCATCTTGTGTCCTTTCTCGTCATGGTAGGAATACTTCCAACACTGGTTGCGTATCTTGGGATATCCTCCCATTGTTTCGGGCTTCTTAAAATACGATTTGTCTCGAATCCGGGAGAGGAGTTTGTAGATTGGTTCCTTAAAAATCACATTGATACCTTGCCTCAACTGGCTTTTGTAGTCAACCGAGCTCTCTTTTCGCTTCTTGAACGGGCCCTCACCGCGAGCCATCATCCCTATTGCTTTTTTTGCTTGTCAAACATCGTCTTCCAACCGGGCGAACATCTCGACCTAGGATATGAGGTCCGTAGATTGGTTGGAGGATTGAGTGTCAAGTTCTCCCAGAGTCTCTCCCCATAAGTCAGCTCGAGCTTGTAGCTCGCCATTGCCAACTCCTTGGAGCACTCTTCTATCACATTGTATGTCTCCCAATAGCGCTTGCTATATTTTTTGATTGATTCGTTCTTACCCTTCCTCAACGTCAAGAGTGAGCCGACACCTTTCGGCGTTTTCGTGTTTATGATAAACCAAGCCATGAATGACTCGGTGAGCTGATGGAAGCTTTTGATCGATCTCGCGGGTAACTTGTCAAACCATTTCAGTCTAAGGTCCCCCAAGCTTGATGGAAATAGCCGACACATTAGGGCATCCATATGATTCCATAAGGCCATCATCTGCTTGACGACTGATGTGGGAACTTGGATCGGATTTCCCGTCGTACAGGGTAAACTTCGGTGGCATGAACTTTTTTGGCAGGTCTATTCCCTCAATTTCTTGGGTGAATGGAGTTTGGTATCTTTGGACTGGTTCCCTTTGCAATGACACAGGTGTATGGGCCATTGATCCGGCCGGAATGATAGTTTTGACTTGCGCTATGGCTTTTTAGTTGTTGAGTTTTTCTCGTAGATCACATTCTCGATTTCTCTTGGCATTGAGTATGTCACGAAAGTCCATGCTTGATTGGGCCCGGCGCTGCGACACCCTTCGTTTGCTTGATGCCACGGATCTACTGTCACCCTGGCTCTCTAGATCAACGCGCAACTCATGTCGCTTCTCCCTACGGGTCCCACGAGGTGAATACCTTGCGCCTCCAGACTTTCTTCTGCATGGTTCTCCTTCATCAATTCGTGGTAGTTTTGGTAGTTTCATTAGTCTGTTATCCACTAGAATCTGTCCCATCTCGGCCAGTTGCGCATGTAGGCGTTTGATGGTGATGTCCTGGGTGTCTTCACCTTTAGGAAGAAACCGACCTAGCATTTGCTTTGAAGTGGCCTTAGCTGTCCTCTGGGTATCGGCCAGTAGTTTAGCTCCTCTGTCCGCAAGAGTCCTAGGAATATGAGGAGGCTCTCCCCTGGTTTGACGGCTGTCGAAACAATTATCGTCTTGTGATGCCATAGTCGGCTTGCCACAGACGGCGCCAATTATAAATCGTTTTGTGTGCCATAAGTTTGAAGATAGTGATTTTTCAAAAAGAAACTTGGAGAGTAGACGTAAGTCGAGATTTACCGAACCCTATAAATTGTTTGCACTCTTTTCTCTCATCTCTTTTAAATTGCTTATATATTTGATTAAACTGAGAGTGCATTGCTAGTATAAGTTTTAATAAGAATTTTAATTGGTCATTAATCCTAGCAAACCTATTTCAACCCCTCATAGTTTGCACTCTAGCTAACAATAACTCACTCATCATGTTTCATCCTAGGGCCACAATACTCTTCTTTGTCTTTGGTATCTTAGTGATCACAAATTCAGAATATATATATATATATATTTAAACTTGCAGTGATTTTGACTTTACATGAGCAGCTACAAGTCATCAAAGCATTTTCCTCTCTCAAATGGATTGTGGTACTGTTAGAATCCACAGCAATCTATCATCCTATTGTTTGAAGTAAACAACCAATTTGATTAAAATCATGGAGGACACAATTATTTCTTCAATATTCATTTTTTTCTCTAGAATTCAATAAACTTGGCAACATGTGGCCTTATTAGATTATTACTAACAATTCATTGATAAGATTAAATAGTATGTTTATCAAGTAGGCGTTGAGATTTAAACACGAGATTTTTTTTCTTTCCTCTTCTGATACTATATTAAGATGATTACTATCAATTCATTTAAAAATAAAGTGACTATATATACAAAAAATGGTACATAAATTTAGGCTAGTGATTTTTATACTCTCATTTTCGTCAATATATTGCACTCTTTTTTTAAAATCTTTATTAGGGTGAATTTACTCAAATATCCTTTCATGTAATGAAAATATTGAATAAAAAGGGTATTTGGGTAAATGTAAATATAAAAAAAATAAATAAATACAAATGGATAAAAGAAAAGTGTAAGCATCACTAGCTTAAATTTATTATTTCTATTTTCAACCGCCTAGATCTCTTGCAGGTACTAGTTTGCATATTGATCAATTGGTTCATTTATCAATCCTAAATTATATAGGATTAAGATAACCAAATAGAATGTTGTAATTCCTCTTTCCGGGTTGTCTTTCTTGTAGTTTTCTTTTTGCGGTTATTAATTAAATGTATTATATAGATTTATTCTTTAAATTATGAAACATATAAATATATACTTTTTATGGTTCTATACACACAAGATTTCGTTAATGACAAATATCCCAAACTATCAGTCAACTTGGTGACATGTGACAGTCCCCCAACTTCTTTTTGATCCTTTTGCACTTGATGTAGACTTTTGCTATTCTTATAATTGATTTATCTTAATCACAATTATATATTCTCTTATGATAGTTTTAGAGTGATGGAGATCATTTCTAGCTCATAAATAAACCAACCAAACAAAACATTATCTCAATAAAAATAAAAACAAAAACAACTCAGGAAATGCATGGGATTTTGAGTTAGTAGTTATCAAAACTTAATGATAAATAACAAATAGGGGAACAGTAAAGATAGGAGAGACAGAGGCATAAGGCCTTTGATAAATTACGTTTACGGAACACAGCAATAATAGTATTTTCATCCAATCAAATGGATACATTTATACATCAATATTTATATATTAATAGTGATAATGATAAGTTGGGTGTAGGTTAAGTGAGAGGAGTAGAGATATTATGAGGGTAATTTGGTATCTATAAAAATTTTCTTCGAACTTTTTCACGGAATTTTCATAATAACCAAATGCATACAAGAAAATACATTATTTGTTAATTTCACTTTCTATTATAATTTTCGCGAAACCGACCTCAAATGCATGAATTGTGAGTTGGTAGTGAAGGGAGGGCTGAGAGAGAGAGAGGCGAAAGAGACTCATACTTAACAGCAAAACTAGTTTGACACAAAACATGTCAAAGAAACCAACCTCGCCACCACCTTCTCTCTCTCTCTCTCTCTCTCTCTCTCCCTTAGTTATCACGCAGGGAGTGAACCACCGGTCCAAGTCAACCCCTTCTCTAATTCCCCCAGCACAATATATATCCCTTTAGCCCCATAGCTACCCCCCCTCCCTAGAGTTCTCTCTCTTTGTCATGCAATAACACCATGAGGAAGCCATGTTGTGATAAGCAAGACACTAACAAAGGGGCATGGTCCAAGCAAGAGGATCAGAAGCTCATTGACTACATTCGAACTCACGGGAAAGGTTACTGGCGAACCCTACCTCAGGCTGCAGGTCTGTACATAACGCACCCAAACGAAAAACAAAAAAAAAACAAAAACGCTTCAATGAACATTATGTTTTAACAATCTTGAAATGATGAAAAAATAAAGTTAACTCTTTTGTCTATATTGTTTGTTTAAATTTTCTTTTTTCTTTCTTTTTTGTTTTTGGGTGTATCGATTAGGGCTGCTTCGGTGTGGGAAAAGTTGTAGGCTACGATGGATAAATTACCTAAGGCCGGACTTGAAAAGAGGCAACTTCGCCGAGGATGAAGAAGATCTCATCATCAGGCTTCATGCACTCCTAGGCAACCGGTGCGATATCTTCAAATAATCCCATATTCCATTTTATTATTATTATTATTATTATTTGTTTTTTTCCAAACTTCTTACAAAGAAGAAACTTGTACGTAATTGGTATGTAAAATTGCACTATAAGTAATATAACGAGATTAATTTTGTCAAAAAAGGAAAAAAAATCACAAAGAAATAACATATCCTAAAACTACTCTATATTATTGATATGTATTAATACCAATAACCTTATTATAGATAAGTAGATTAGGATTAGATAAGATCATCATACTAATAAACTTAATCTCTAATATCCTCCCTCAAATTGATAAGCAAAAGAAGCAAAGGCAATAGAAGAGAAATAGAAATCAATGGAAGACATGTTCAAATAGGTCTGATTGACCCGCTCTGATACCATATAGAAACTAATATACGTGGAAGAACAAAAGAGAAAAGGCACACGAGAGTTTACATGGTTCGGCCATGGTGAACTACGACCACAGGAGATCAATAGTATTATTTTATTCAACTCGAATGTTTACATAATATGATCTTTAGATAGCAATCTCTTAATCTAATTCTATTCTACTAATCCCCAGAAATAAGATCATCATACTAAAAAGGTGATCTCTAATACTTATCTAATAAACCTTTCTTTATTTTTTTGGGATCTTTTCCAACTCATACATAGAAAATAATGAGATCGATAAGTGCTTGTTATCTATTATTGCACCATTAATGGCATAATGAATTTTTCGTATTGGTATTGGCATAATAAGACTAAGTTTTGTATAAAAATAGAAATCCCAATGGAAATTAAATAACAATCTAATATATACTACTATTGTCTGCAACAAATGATCAGTGTCATATGGCAAGCACTAACGCTTAAACGGGCAAAAATTGTTTGTAGGTGGTCGTTGATAGCGGGAAGACTGCCAGGACGAACGGATAATGAAGTGAAGAACTATTGGAACTCCCATTTGAGAAGAAAGCTTATAAACATGGGTATTGATCCAAATAATCACCGGTTGAATCAGAGTCTCTCTCGCTCTCCGAACCCCCGTGCCTCTAATAGTACCACCTCCTCGTCTGATTCTAAAGACCCTGTATCTAAACCGATGAAAACTAGATGTGACAACGATCAGGTCTCTGACGCTGGAAGTTGTCTAGAGGATGCCACACGAGTCTTGCCCGATTTAAACCTTGACCTTAAAATCACCAATCCTTCTTCAATTGCCAATATTGTTGAAGAGGAGAAAAAACAAAACAAGTCCACAATTTCAAGGGAGTTTGAACGCACCCCGCATCCTACCCTTGTTCTCTTTATGTAATAATTAAAACGGCAGTTATCGAGGGTCTGTGGAGATAAGAGAAAAATGGTGAAGGGGGGAGGTTAAAAATGGGGTTTAACGTCTCATTTTTCCGATCTCAGTCATGGAGAGTTGATCGAGAAGGAGAGATCAGATCTGCCAGCACTGATATTGATCAAAGGCTTAAAACGTTCTTCTAATTGTTGCAGTTTATTGCTCAAATCATAAGGGCACAATAGCATGAGGCACCAAATTGATTGGCAAGTGCTTGTTTCCTTGTAAATTTATTGGCCAATGTTTTAAAAGGCTGATTTAGGTTACCATATATGATATGTACCGATTTGGGTTAATAAGCTAGTTACATTTTGGTCATGGAGCTTCATTACATTGTGTGATAAAAGTATTATTGATTATTAATTTGGTTTGGCTTCAGTCTTCATAAATAAATTTCAAGACTACCTAATTTTACTTTCATCGAAAGAAAAGGTATTTGTGTCTTGAAGTTATAAATATAGAAATTGCACCATACATCTGATCTCCAACGATGTGCAGATATATAAATTTTATATGAGTGTGTTTATGATTACGCTCTAAGAGCATTAGTTAACAAAATTTAAAATTGTTGTACATTCTTTAAGCACGACACACACTTCTTCATGGATACAGCATTCCTCGCAACTATGTGTGGAGTTTTTGGTTGGCACGCAATAATTTGATTTTCAATAAGGGTTGAACCAGAGTAAAACCATTGTTGATACGTTATATTTGCTACTTCGATAAATTTCTTTCTGCCGAAAAGAAAATACAGCATTATCCATATCCGCTGGAAATGAAAAGAAAAAAAAGGGAGTCCCTAGATTTCATTTGGAGTTATATTGGTTAGAGGTGTCAAACGTGCCTACCGTGCCGTGCCGTGCCACTTTTCTTCAGTGCCAGTCGTGCTTCGTGCCGTGCCGTGCCCATTTACTTAATCGTGCTGTCTCATGCCATTTTTAATCGTGCCGTGCCATTTTTAATCGTGCCGTGCCGTGCCGTTTTTTTTATTCGTGCCGTGCCGGCCCGCTTACTTAATCATGCCGTGCCGTGCCGGCCCTCTAATTTAGTCGTGTGACTCGTGTCGTGCCGTGCCATGCCAGTCTACTTAATCGTATCGTGCCGTGCCGGCCCGCTTACTTAATCGTGTCGTGCCGTGCCAGCCCGCTAACTTAGTCGTGTGACTCGTATCGTGCCATGTCGTGCCCGTCTACTTAATCATATCGTGTCGTGCTTGTATTTTAATCGTATCCTGTCGTGTCGTGTTCGTTTTTTAATTAAAAGCACAATTACAGTAGTTTTGTGTGCTAAAAAATAACACACAAGAACTACCCGCATAAAAATTTATATATTTTATCTTAAATCTTTTATAGCCTATCATATCTTTTATCAAAATATAATTTACTCATAACACATTAAAATTTATTTTTTACTTATATGGGCAATGAGTCAATCACAACATTGATAAGCTTAATTCATTTAATTAAAATTTATTTTGGACTTATTATGTCATAATAGTTCATGACAAGTCAAAATTTAATTTTTATATTTTTTTATTCAAAAATTCATTTAAAAATTTACCTCTTTTTTTTATTATGACAAATTAATTAATTTAATTAAATTTTATTTTAATTTATCTAATAATTAATCATTTATTGACAATTACGTGTCGTGCTATGTCAATTACCGTGTCGTGCCCGTGTCGTGCCTGACTAAATTCGTGTCGTGCTGTGCTAAACCAAGTCAACTATCGTATCGTGCCCGTGCCGTGCCGTGCCGTGCCATGCAAGGCCAACTACCGTGCCGTGCCGTGCCACACCATTTCCGTGCCCCGTGCTCGTACCCGTGCCTGCTCAAACCGTGCCGTGCCATGCCCAGCCCAACTTTGACCCTGCCCAAAACGTGCCCGTGCCGGGGTTTTTCGTACCGTGGCCGTGGCCGTGCCCGTGCCGTTCCGTGCCGGCAAGACACGCTTGACACCTCTAATATTGGTTATCTTTAGGGCAGTGGTTGGGAAAACAGGTATGTAGGGTTTATAGGCAATGTAATATTTTTTGTGCTAGGTTTCATGAGACTTCTTACTAATAAACCAAACATTCAAAGATCAAATTTTGCTTAGAAGAAATTGAAATATGATGCTAGCTAGCTTCTAAAATAATCTTTGCTGTTAGCAGGCCCATGTGAATCCATCGTTCCAACTACCGCGATATCATGAGGTACGTACATTTGGACTATGTTTTACTCCAAAGGGAATTATTGTATATTTTGTGAGATGATTGACGAGTATTTTCACATATCTACCATTCAATTTGGATGTGTATGTATTGGAGGAACAAGTACTTCTGAATTAACTCGTAGTTTTTTTCTTATGAGCCGGTAGCTGCTTATGTTTTCTTTCTTCTAGTTCCTTCTCATTTTAGTCATCTGAATTTGCAGATAAATCATTTTATAAAAGTCTGATTAATAAAATTCTTTTTTTTTCGGCTCATAAAAAAAAAAAATTGTAATGTTAACCCATTCATATTCAAGTAATGTGCAATTAATTTTCTAAGACCCCTCATTTACAACCTCTTTTTAGATTTATCACTTGAATTTATGATCATACAGACTTTTCTTTACTTTGTTATAGTGAAAGCAACCACCTAACACTTCAACTTCACTTTAACCCATTAAATTCAACTTCACTTTATAATTAACGGATGAGATTGTACATTCAAAACGTAAAGTAGACTTTTCTAATTCCACTCTAATGTACGTGATCCGTTTGTTATGTACTTTTCTCTTTTTTTGTTATGACTTTTTTTAGTTTTAGTTATGTATTATTTTGGATAGTTACGTTACATAAAAACGTTACGAATTATTATAACTAGTTAAAATAGTATCTAGTATTACTTACCAATTGTTGTGATAAAAATATGAGAGAAACAACCAACAGTCGAATTGATCCTCGACCTCGGCACTGGACCTCGGCTAATACTTGAGCGACCTGCGCAACAATGAACAAACGTAATCGGACCAAGTCAATAAAGAAAAATAGCAGAGCTCTGATAACACTCAGCTATTGAGCGTCAAATTCCGTTGTACCTCATAATGATGTGGGAGCGGCCTTTATATAGATGGAGAATGGAGAGCCGTGTTAGGAAATTGTGGCGTGATCCTCGGACGGTAAAGTATGTAAATATATCCCGGAGATAGCCGGTATTTAATAGGGAGACATGACATCTGGAGGACGTCCCGTGATTGTAGGCGTTGTAATGGAAATGATATTCTTCAGAGGTAGTTTCCTTCAATGTTTTAAAAATCGGAACCCGGGTTGAACCGGAAAAAGCACCGGGTCACGGGTTCAACCGTTATTGAACCGTTGTCGAACCATGACATCATAAATTATTTATAACAGATAAAAATAAAAATAATTAGAGAGTTAATTGCAATAATTTAAACATTATGAGTCAATGAGTTATACTTGAAATTGTGAGGGTTTAAAGTGTGATTAAATCCAAAAAAGCCAAAAACCTCTCAATCGGACGGGTCAATCCGGTTTACTGACCGGCTCAATAGTCAGTTTACTGGTTCAACCGCGGGTTTGACCGGATTTTGACAAAAACGGATTTTAGTGGGTAACCGGACTGTTTCTTCGACCGGTCGAACCGGCCGGTTTGGTCCGGTTTTCAAAACCATGGTTTCCTTGTGAAGATAGAATCCCTGTTGAGATGGAGTTTGTATAGAGATAGAAGATCTTGTATCGCACCTTGCCCATTTATGATATGGAGACTGGCGAGATTACATTCATACTGATCACAGGCGATGGTGTGAGGGGCGATCAAGATCACTGGCGATGTGGCGACATGGCGATACCTCACTTATTGGCGATATGGGGATTGACTAGTGACAAATGGGTGAGCACGGCGGGGTATCATAGAGATCTTCCTATCGATGGTCGACATGTGAATATTTTCATCCCTCATCAGTAGCCCCCCTACTCAGAACGCCGAGGTGGAACACTTGGGGATCTTCGAGTATCAATAAATAATCATGAGAGGTAACTGCCAACTGATAATGTGGATGCATTTCGATGGTGCTTCTCTGTGAGGTACTGCGTGACAGGTGTAGTTAATGCGTCCTATTCAAGAGAGGCCACGTAGGTGAGCGCATTAATGGTGAAACAACATATTTTGGCGAAACGGGCAATTTTTATCTCAGGATATGAATCGTTGCAAGATCTCAATCGTCGATAGAATGGATCAGAACCCTTGGTACCTCTTATAAATAGGGGGTCCCCCCTGCTCATTTACATTTCTTGCTTCCGCTGTCGAACTGCTGCTCTAGCTCCGACGTACACCTCGCCCTAAACTGCTCGCCACTCCCCTATTTCCTTAGTAAGTATTCACTAACGTTCTTGTCTATTTTTAGTTTCATAATCCTTAGTATATCTCCAATAGGATTGACATAGGAGAGGGAAGTTTATAAAATTCCTTGCCTCCTTAGGTGTCTGACCATTTAGGAGGGAAGTCTTATATGACTGACGACGTAAACCAGACCCCTTCTTCACCCCCTGAAGATTCTTTTCACAGAAACGTACCCTTCCATATGGATACCACAAACCTCATAAAAGAGGTCAACATAATGACCCAAG
>BRYF01000027.1:10198586-10208586 GCA_030159135.1 Actinidia polygama | reverse complement strand
GGTCCGAGCTTCCCTGCGTTTGGTTCTTTTGTAGACAGTGTGACTTTTCATAGGACTAGATCGCATGGTAGAAAAGACTTATGTCTAACCTTCTGGTTGTAATAATTGGCGACCTGATGTTTGTAAGCTGCTTGGCGCACTTTCGCCATTCCCCTCTTTTCATCGAGGAGATCAAGGTTAAGCCTTAACTTAGATTTATTGTTTTCCTAGTTAAAATTTGAGGTCTTGAAGCTTGGCATTTTGATTTCGACTGGTAACCGATTCTGTTCCATAAACCATGGAGTAAGGTGTCTCGCCTGTTGGTATCCTGCTCATTGTATGATAGACCCTGATTATGCTCGGCAAGTCTTCCACCTATTCACCTTTGGATTTGTCTAACCTTGTTTTCAAGTTCCTTACGATGGTTCTGTTGGTAACCTCTACTTGATCATTTGCTTGTAGATGCCCGGGAGAGGAGAAGTGATGCGAGATGGCGATGTCCGAACATAATTGTTTAAACCCATCGTTATCGAACTATTTGGCGTTATCCGAGATAAAAACCTTGGAAATTCCGAATTGGCAGATGATGCTTCTCCATATAAAATTCCTTGTGTTCTTCTCAGTAATCCTAGTGAGAGGCTCTGCTTCTATCCATTTCGTGAAGTAATCAATGGCGATGATCAAAAATATTCTCTACAATGGAGCTTGGGGAAGAGGTCTGAGTATGTCGACTCCCCATTGGGCGAATGGCCATGGGCTGGTTATTGGTACCATCTCGGCAGGAGGAAGGTAACTTGCGGGGGCAAACCTTTGGCATTTGTCACACTTCCTTACGTATGTCATCGCATCACGCTCCATTCGAGGCCAGAAGTAACCTTGCCGAATTGCTTTCCTCATAAGTGATCTCGCCCCCGAATGATTCCCGCAGATGCCTTCAAGAATTTCTCTCATCACATAATTCGCTTCGTCAAGTCGGAGACACGTAGGAGGGGACCTGAACATGACCTTTTATACAAAATTCCCTGAAGAATACAAAATTTTGCAGATTTGTACTGAACTCGGCAAGCTTGGAGCTTATCCATTGGTAAAGTGTCATCCCGGAGATAGGCAATGATTTTGTCCATCCATGTTAGGTCTGTTTCTGCTGGACAGATAGTCTTGGTGATCTCAATACTTGGGTTAGTCAAGAATTCCAGAGGTATATTTCTATCTAAGATGAATTTAAAGGACGAGGCGAGGTTGGCCGGAGCATCAGCTTTCTTGTTCTCTTCTTTGGGGATTTGATGAATTTTGAAGTCTTTGATGTTTCCTGACATGGTTTTGACTTCGTCTAGGTAGGCCACCATTCTCATATCCTTGGCGAGGTAGTCCCCTTGGACTTGATTTACCACCAATTGGGAATCACTGAAGACGTCCAAGGAATCTACTCCCAGTTCGGTAACAACTCTTAGACCGGCGAGAAGAGCTTCGTATTTGGCTTCATTATTGGTGAGGTTGTCGCCTGAGGGAGTTTGGAGAACTAGTCCTGCTCTACAACCATGTTTATTCGATGATTCATCTATGAATAATTTCCATCTAGCGAAGCCTTCACCTGGGTTTGGTTGTTCTGTAGTCTTTATCTTGAGATTTTTTTCTTTAGGCTCCCGGGTGACGTCATATGTGGATTCAGCAATAAAGTCTGCCAAGGTCTGGCCTTTGATCGCCATTCTTAGCCTGTAATCGATGTGGAATTCACTGAGCTCGATGGACCATTTTAGAAGTCTTCCCGAGGTATCCGGCCATTGGAGGATTTGCTTTAGAGATTGATCAGTCAACACAGTAATTGAATGAGCTTGAAAGTAATGACGAAGCTTTCGGGCTGCGATCAAGAGGGCGTAGGCGAGTTTCTCAATTTTCATATATCTGATCTCGGCTCCTATCAGGACTTTACTAACATAATACACCAGTTTTTAAACTCGATCTTCTTCTCGAATGAGCACTGCACTTACTGCTGTTGGTGAGATGGATATGTATATGAATAATTCCTCGCCTATGTTCAGAATAGTGGGCGATCAGCTACGTATTTCCTCAGATATCCCCTCTTGATAAGGTCAACTATCTATTCCTTCAACTGGAAACAATCTTTTGTGTTATGGCCGTGGTCTAGGAGGAACTCACAATACTTGTTTTTGTTCCTCTTTTGAGGATCAATCTTGATTTTTACAGGCCATTTGATGAATTCTTCATGCTTAATTTTCGTGAGTACTTGGGCGATAAGGGCATTGAGAGGCGGAAACAATAATTTCGGACGGCAAGGTAGAGTATGAGGACGTCTATCATTGGCTCATCTAGGATCGCGATCGGGCCTTTTACTCCTCGTTTTCTCCCTGTAGTTATATCGCCTTGTATCGGGCTCCTTCCTGTTGTGATCATCTTTTCCTCGCCGTCTCTGCTTAGCTTCGGCTAATTCTTTCACGGCGATGTACTTGTCAGCCTTGCTCTGGAGAACCGATAAGGTTTCAGATACATTCTTGGACAGGGAGTCAAATAGCGGCCCAGGGCGAAGTCCTTCCATCATGGCCATGATAACCACCTTGTCGCTGGGATCCTCTACTTCCAAGACAGCTTGGTTGAGCCGTTTGACATAGTCCTTCAATCCCTCAGTTTTCTTCTAGTGAATGGTGAAGCGATGAGAGGCATTCTTCTGTCGGATCCTGTAGCTCATGAAATTAGCAACAAAAAGCTTGCTCAATTCGCCGAATGAGTCAATGGTCCCGCGAGGTAGTTTCCTGAACCATGACCTCGCTGATCCTTTCAAGGTGGTAGAAAATGCCTTATACATCACCTTGTCCAAACAACCCTGGAGTGACATCAAACTCTTATATGAATCCAAATCAACCATATGATCCGTTTTGCCCACATAGATTTCAAGCTAAGTGGGTAGTTTGAATCTGGAGGAAGCCTTAGCTCTTAATACTCTCTTCGTGAATGGTGGCTCAGTTTGTCTGATCAAAGTGTCTACTATCATTGGTAAGCCTGTCCCTGTGTTAATGGCATCAAGGCGGGCATCAAGGTTCCGGATCTTCTGAGAGGTGGAAGCGCTTTGATGTCTAGGTGCCTGATCGTTCCGGCGAGGGGATGTCCCTCTTCTGACCTCCTCGCCTTCTGCCTCAGGAGTTCTATTGGATGATCGAGATTCAGAAAAGGAACTCCTCTCTCACCCAAGATGGGGAGTGGGAGATCAATTTCGCTTGGCTCAACTGGTGCTATGATGACTTTGGGATACTTCATCGCCAGATCGACAAGATCGGCGAGGGGGATTATTTTCAGGAACGGGGACTGGAGGAATCTATGGTGGGTTAGTGGCGAGGAGTTACAACAAACGAGCGTTGTTCTCATTCATTATTCTCATCTACTCGGTCATATCATGTATCTGACGGTGGAGACCTTCTAAATCTAGAGTTTGACTAGTATTGGCCATCAGATGAGCTCTGTTGTCCAAAAGACTGCTGGCACTTGGTCTAGGAAATAAACGGTTGCGCAGGTGCATAGAAAGTTGAAAACTGTCGTTCCCACAGACGGCGCCAAACTATTGTGGTAAAAATCTTGGTAGTGCAACTAACAGTCGAATTGCTCACCGGCCTCGGCACTGGACCTCGGCTAATACTTGGACGACCTGCGCAGTAATGAACAAACATAATCGGCCAGGGCGAGGCCGCTAAAAATCCTTTTGGCGTGTGAATCAGACCAAGTCGATAAGGAAAATAGCAGAGCTCTGATAACACTCAGCTATTGAGCGTCAAATTCCATTGTCCCTCATAATGATGGGAGAGCGGCCTTTATATAGATGAAGAATGGAGAGTCGTGTTAGGAAATTATGGCATGATCCTCAGACGGTTAAGTATGTAAATATATCCTGGAGATAGCGGATATTTAATAGGGAGACATGACATCTGGAGGACGTCCCGTGATTGTAGGCGTTGTAATGGAAATGATCTTCTTCAGAGGTAGTTTTCTGGTGAAGATAGAATCCCTGTTGAGATGGAGTTTGTATGGAGATAGAAGATCTTGTATGGAGATAAGACCATGTATCTCACCTTGCCCATTTATGATATGGAGACTGGCGAGATTACATTCATACTGATCACAGGCGATGGTGTGAGGGGCGATCAAGATCACTGACGATGTGGCGACATGGCGATACCTCGCCTATTGGCGATATGGGGATTGACTGGTGACAAATGAGTGAGCACGGCAGGATATTATAGAGATCTTTCTATCGATGGGCGACAGTGAATATTTTCATCCCTCATTAGTAGTTAAAATAGTGTCTAGTATTACATACCAATTATTATAACTAGATTGAAAAATGTGTTTAGTGTGGCATAGACATCGACTATATTTTTGTAGAAGGCTTGTTTTGAAGTACAAATTATTTGTTATTGCTTTCTAGAGAATTGGATTCTGGAAAGTCTAGTTTATGTTTTGAATGTACAATCTCATATGACTTTTAGAACTTTTCTAACCTAACCAAAAGTCTGACGATGATCTTTTAATTTCTAAAAGCTGGTGGTCTGTTTGTGAAAGTGTTGATTCCTAATTCATTTGAAAGCGTATCCATTCACAGAGACTGACAATTTATTTTAATTAGATAGACAACGGAGTTTGAATATAAAATATATACCTACTCTAATACCATGTGAAAATGTTAACTATAAACTCATCTAATTAAAGTTTAAGTTGTTAGAGTGGGATAAATTTATTATTTATAATATTCTGAACAATCTTCAGAAAATATGGAGTTTTCAATAATAAACTTGTTTTTAGCCCATAAACAGAAGTTATGCCAAACACTCTGATACAATTTTTAATACAAAAAAATAAAGTTACTTCTTATAAGTTATGCCAAACATACAATGTGTGTGTTTGGCAGAGCTTATAAACTTCAATTTCTATTAAAAGTTGTGTCAAAATATTTAGTACAAATTCTCTACTTATGAACAAAAAATAACTTATAAAAACTTAAAAATAATTAATTATTAAAAACTCCATTTTATAAATTTTTAATTTCTATTTTTAAATAAGCAATTCTAACAACTATACCAAACACCCTCACTAATTAACTGTTGTAGTGGCTACTATTCCATTGTCTCGCAATTTCCAAACTTAGAAATCAAAATGCCAAATTCTTAGGTCATAATATTTTTATTTTGTTTTTAACATTGGTGCTTGGCCATGTAACATTTGTATTTCAGGTTTAATTTTTAAAAAGAAAAAAGAAAAAGAAAATTTTATTTTCTGTTGTTCTAGGCCGAAACACTATCCGAATTACTCGATATCCGATTGGGTTCGAATTTGGTAGCTTTAACCAATACCTATTGGCCGTGTTTGATAACCGGGATAGGAGGGGGATGGACTATGAGTCCGGTGGGGCCGGTAATCCGGCGTTTGGTTTCCGCCGAAATGGCCGGACTAATAGTCCGGTCGGACTATTAATACCACCAAATGGTGGTATTGTTAATACCATGCCCCCCGTGGTATTAACAATACCACCCTACTCTATGGGCTCAAATTGACAAAATTACCCTTAATATTTGTATATTTGTATAATTAAAGGGTAAATTTAAAATTTTATTAAAACATTTCATGAATTTTTGGACATTATTGACCACATTACCCTTGATATTTATTAATTCCACTGTTTAATCCCGTGCAAACCAAATACTCTGGTTGGACTATTGCCCTCATTACTAATCTCTACTCATTATCAATCACAATCCTAATCCCACCTCATTACTAATTCTACCAATCCCACCTCATCACTTATCCCATTAGTTTTTTTTGACCATGGGATTCCATTGGATTGAATTAGCAAAAAACACATGGAATCCATTTTGTAAGGGATTGTCCCCTAGTCCAATGACTAAATAAACAAGAACCCCATGATTGGATTAAATTTTGGACTAATATTCCCTCATACGTAAGACTATTATATCCTACTTCTCCTAGGACAAATAATCTCAGGACTAGACAACCTCCGGATTATCTTACTTTTTTAATCTAACAGTATGAAATAATCATCAAGACCTTATTACATTCTTTTTTCCGTTCTAACCAAACATAATATCGAACTACATTTAATTCCATATCTTTATCTCAGACATGTGGGCCTCATAGTACTAGTTAATCCCATAGTATTAATCAATCCCTCTCTATTCAATCCCTTGAATCGAAGATGGCCGTCAAGTATTGGGTACGAACATGGGGATAGTTATGGAGTTCAGATATTGTGTATGGAGGGGCCGGTACCCCTGACCCGTTGCCATCTGGGACTAGCTTCCATATTACAAAAACCCTACTAAGAAAGTCTCGTGTCAGTGATAGATATTCAGCCATACATGGAAGTCTCATGGCATGTGATCGGTCTTCCATTCTCTCACCTACAAGTCTGTACTGTATTTTTTTCCTACAAGTCTCTACTGTATTTTTTCCCTACAAGTCTCTACTGTATTTTTTCTTTTTTGGAAATCAGCTTAAACTGTTATTTAGGTCACCTATACCTATGAGGGGTGAGAGATCAAGATGCCAAACCACTAACGGTTCTTACTTTTTACCTGCCATAAATGATTTTTGGAAGCTTCCTTACACTGAGCTTCAGCTTCAGCTTTCCAAGGTTCGTGCTGGTATTGGTATATCCTCACGTTAGATTTTGGGTCAATTACACTTTTTTTCTTAAACTATTCATGTATTTTACTTTACCCCTTTAAACTAAAAACACTTACAAGTCACCCTTTAAATTATTATAATTTGGTAACTAGAATCTTTCGTCGTTGATGAATGTTAAAATCGTGTTAAAGTGTCACATGGTGTGCAGGTGACAAAGAATATCCCTAAAATATTCCTCGAGTTCATTATAATTATCCCCTTAAACTATCTACATTTTTTAGTTTACACCTCCTTACAAGTCATCCCAAAAATTTAAGATTTTAAAGAAAATTCATAATTTTTATTCACTCTTTGGATGCGCCTCACTCACACATAACCAACACACAACAAGTCACAAAATCTCCACATACTTGTATCTCTTTCTTTCATTTTTTTCTATAAAAAAAATTCAAAATTCTCGATTAAAACCTCTAAGATATATAATATTTTTATTTTTGGATCTAAATCAAAGTGATCTAACTAACTGTAGATAAGATAGATATAAATTTAATATGTATCTATTTATATTATATATATATATATATATATATATATCGATAAATAAATAATAGATATGCATTTATAAAAGAGACGTTAGTGAAGTTGCAAGGTTTTGTTGGGGGCGACAGAAACATAATTTATTAATACTAGTGTTTTAAAAGGTCAGGTTTGTTATAGTAGAGAGAAAAATAGAAATATATATATATATATATACATGAGAGAGAGAGAAGGTGAGATGAAAGATAAATTAAATTAAGGATAAATTAAAGTTTAAGGGATAGAATTATAAGATATGGACAATTTAAGGGGGTAAAGTGTAAATAATTCTAATTTAAACTTAGGGTAAATTAGTACAATAATTTTATATTTTCTGATTACGGTATATGGTTAATTTTGTTTACATTGGTTTGAGGGGTGACTTGTAAGGCCTTTTAGTTTAAATGAATAAAGTAAAAAATATGAATAATTTAATGGCGTAAAGTGTGTTTAACATTTACATTTTGTATTATTTTGCAAAGGACTAGGCTTATTTGCTGGCATTAATTTAGGTCAATTTTGATGATTTAAATATTTTATATTATGGACTACATTAAGAATTTTAGTACTGTAAAAATTTACATTGATCGATCGGATATAAAATATAGATTAATATCAATTTATATTAAGATAAATAATTATAATCTTGTATATATGTGTTAACCTAGTTGGAATGTAGATTTGTAGTAATGATGTTTTTTCACTAAGTTTTTTTTATTATGTACTCTTATCTTGAGCTAATAATATTTTTTCTTTACCATAAGAAAACTGGTATAATGTTATGTGTTATACTCATTTAATAAGTTATTAATAGTATTGAAAATATACTAAATTGTGTCCGATCAACGTGTTTTTTTATAACATTAATCTTTATTATGAAAATTGTACGATTTAAATTATCAAAATAGATTCAAAACGAGACTTAAAATGTTTGGACTATACAGTTCAGACATTGACATTGTTAGATTGGTGAGAAGCCAAGTCCTTTTGAAACAAAATGCCAATCTGTTAATAAGATGTTCCTATATTTTGTTTAAATGATTTTTACACGTCGCATTTATCAGCCAAAAAAAGGCATTCCATTTTTTCACAATACAAATTAGCATTGTTTCCCATTTATTTAATAAGTCCGATCCTCTACATTTTTTTTCTTTCATGAAAAAATAAGGCTGTTTTGTGATTTTTTGTATTGAAAATAAAAAACAAATGAAATGTTTTGCACAAAATTAAAGTTTGAAAATCATTACCCGTGCTTATAATAACAAAACACTATTTAACAATAATTCGTATTTTAGGAAAAGCCTTATATTGAACGTAACTTGCAGGGACGGAACTACGTGGAGACAGTGGGGGACCATGGCCCCCCCTCAGATTTAAAAAAAAAAAATTATATGTAATTTTAAAAATTTAAAATCAAAATTTTAAATTTCGGCCCCCCCTAAATCTAAATAAAATCGATTTTTTATAGCACAAATATGTTCTTATCGATGATACGAGTCTAAAACATCGAAAACAGATTACAAAAGACACCACACGCGCCCTCACGCGCCACCAGAACGTAGGCGCGTGAGATCTACTCTCACCACGCGCTCCACGCGCCGACGGAGGTAGACGACGAGTGAGACCACGCGCGCCACGCGCACACAGTTCTGCGCGCACGTTATCGATGACGTCAGCGAATATTCTTTGTAAATTATACTTTTTAGCCCTGAAGTTTTATATTTATAAAAATAAAGTCCTTTTACTTTAATAAATTATATATTAATAATTACAGACCTAATTTAGTAATTTTTCGGGCCCCCGGGGACGGAATCCTGGCTCCGTCCCTGGTAACTTGGAAGATTGTGTTGAAATAAAGACATTTAATTTTGATGATTAAACTTATTTAAGATAAACTTATGTTAAAAATCACATTAAAGAATGTCAAAAGATTGCACATATGTAAAAATAATTGAATCAACTTAAGATAAACTCAAACAAAATTGTTTTAAGATGAAACATGCATGCATAGATTAATAATACACATTAGAATTGAAAGAATTCAATCGACTAGTTTACATTTTTGAAGGAAAACAACAATGCTCTTAAAGTTAAGTCTACACATGTTTAAAATGATATTCATAACCTTATACAAGTCACATTCAAAGTAAATATACATATAAAACCTGTAGAAAAGTTAAATCAACACTTAAACTCAAATTGGATAGTCAACGACTTTGAATTTGCTAAAAGAAAATATACAACTACTACTGTCACAAGTTCAATTGACCAAACTTGTCGATCGAAGGATGATAAAGCACAACCGAAATGAAATAGAGGAAAGATTGCTCACTGGAACCAAAATGCAACAACGATGGAAATTCACATTCGGTCGACCGAAGTTGAGAAGACACAGCTGAAGTGAAATAGGGGAATAAATAGCTCTATGGAATTTCAATGAAATCACGATTGAAGTCAAGGTTCAATCAACCGAAGTATCAACCAAAGTTGAGATTCGGTCAGCCAAAGTCAGATAAAAGCCTAAAATAAGGAATAGAGTACTTATTGGATTTAAAGAACAATAACGAGCGAAGTTGACATCCGGTCGATTGAAAGTTATAAATTCACAATCGAAGTTCCAAATCCTTCAACAGACAAGAAGAGTTAGTCTTTGGATTTTCAGTGCAACCTTGACCGAAGTTGAAATTTAGTCGATTGAAGTGTCGAATTTTATTGTATTTATCTTTGATCTAGAGTTGGTGAGCAAGAGTTATTTCAACTATTTCATATTATTGAAAGGATCACAATAAGTGATTGTAAA
>BRYF01000027.1:10188586-10193586 GCA_030159135.1 Actinidia polygama | reverse complement strand
AATTAAAAACTTATAAAATTAGGGCACACAGATCATTAACTCACACCTAACTATCTATTTACCTTTTTTCTTTCACTTTGAAAGATCATTAAATAACTATTCAATACTCTTCAGAATCTATTAAAAATCTTGGTTCTTCATCTTCAAACTTCTTCAACCTTTCGAATCACCATCTGATCCTCTGAAGTTTTGGCCGACTGAACCCAAAAATTTGTCAACCAAAAATACAACTTCGATCGACAAAAGTTGCAAAAGACGCGACAAAAAAGGAAGGGATAGAAGTTTGAAATTGTTCAAACTTTTTAAAATCAAAACTCTGAGACTATTCCAATTCCTCTCAGAGATTTAAGGTTGTAAATCCTCACTATATATAGAGCCCTAGATCTCTCTCCTTTTATTATTATCTCATATTCTCAAACCCTAGACCAAAATTCTCCCAAAAATTCAAATATGGTTAATCCTAGAACTATGCATGTCGTAAATGATCCGAGGGGTCAAGATGTTGATCCGGCTGAACCACCGATGGAGTTCAAACAACGTCTGTTCAAAAACATAGAAATACAAAAGACTTGGCTGTTTGATTTCAAGGAAAGGACGATAATCATCGAGAGGAAATTTGAGAAGAATTTCCCATTAAAGTACTACTGGAAGATGTTGACACCACTTGAAGCATTAAGATGTGATGGACTACGCCCTCTTCCAACAAGTGTGTATTCAAAATTGGTAAGGTTCTTCTACTACAATCTTGAAGTAAGGAATCTAGATAACATAGAATATACGATTGATGCAAAAGTTAGAGGAAAAATAATAGTCCTTAATTGATTAGACTGCGTAATTGTAGTTTAAGCGCCACTAAATTGACTTGAGTTGGCTTTAGATTAGGTTAATTAGGTATTTTTTCTATATTTCGTACTAAAAATTATGTTCGAGTTCATTGCAGGTAAATGATGATAAAAAAGAAAAAATTGAAGTCGTAAAAGTGATTCGAAGTGCGGACACGCATGTCTGTCAAAAGCTGTTGCTGGAATTTATCTTGAAAATTATGAAAGTTTTCACCCGTATCTCATAATGGATTGTAAGATGCGCCGTTGGAAAGATCTCACATAAGTATACAAAGTCATGTCTAACGAGTATCGCGAGAATTAGACTCCAAGAGCTTCGAAACTGACTATGAAGAAGATGAGAAAAAATCAAAGAAGGGTGAAATTACAAAGAGCGTTCAAATTCCCCAGACCAAGAAAAAACTAGCATTTGAATGATGAGAAGGAAAATAGGCAAAAAATGTACTAAGCGTTCGAACGCCAAAATACAAGGAAATCTAGCGTTCGAACGCTATGAAGAAAAGTTTAAAAAAAGTGTTGAGCTTTCGAACGTCAAAAACAAGAAGAAAACAAGGTTCGAACACTAAATGAAAAAGTTAACAAATCATGGTTCGAACGTCTCTGTGCAGTGTTCAATACTTTCGAGAGCTAAAAATCAAAAATTATACGTACCGTTCGAACGCTCTGTGCACCATTTGAACGTTGAGAAGAAATTTTAGCCTTATCATTCAAATGCCCAAAATCAAGGAGAATTACTATTCTAACTCTGTGAAGAAAAATTTAGAATTTGTTCTAACCATTCGAACGCCAGAAGTAAGAAGAAATTAGCATTCGAATATTAGTAGATTTTTTAGTCTTGGTATTTTAGTTATAACTTTTTACTCCAATGTCCGATTGATCTGATTTTTGATGCGTTGGAAAGAAAACTTCAAGTGATACAACTTTATCTCTAATGAGCATTGGATTAATTGATATTTAAAGTAGTAAAAATCGAGGTGCAACGTACGGGCTAAGAAGAAAAATTAGAAAAAGAATTCTAATCTAACTAGGACTTGGACTCCGAACTCTATAAATACAACCCTTCATTTTATGAACAAGGGATGCTTTTATTTTAGTTTTATTTATAGCTTTTTAATTAGTTTCCATAGGAGCTCTTAGGATTTACATTATTTTTGTAGACGCTTTCAAGTTTTATTAATTTATACAAGTTTTTACCGTAGTGTCTTCGATATTTATTTACGTGCTTTCCTTAGCCATGATTTGATAATTTTTCCAATTCAGGATCAATTATGAAGGTTGATTGAGAATCAAAGATGAACAATGGAGGTAAATTTGGTATCACCGATTTATTTTTTTTATTTTTATTCTTTTTCTTCTTTGTTTTAGATACTTTAGAAAACTAAGATGCCCGATTATGTTCGGTAATACATATGCATGAGTTGCTGCTTCAGTACATACGTTGCCTTTTTACGTTTATGCATGAGGTGGATTCAGTATATGTGCTACGCGAATTGATGATGCACGACCTTGATTATAACAACTAGATTTATTCTAAGTAACGCTTATGCATGAACACCAAACTCAGTATATACGCTGCTTTATAGTATTTATGCATGAGTTGAGTTTCGTATATTCGTTGCACGAATTGAAGATTGAAAGAACAATTATTTTTAAAAGCTAAATTTTTCAAATCCGAGACTCACGACGTAGTCGTAGGATTTGAGTTATATGAAACCTCCATTGGAATTCCGAGAAACTTAATTGATTGGATCAATTGATTCTGAGTCATTTTTATTATAAGTTTAAATCAATTTTTTATTATTTTCATAATTTATATTTAGTTTAAATTATTCAAAAATCCCAAAATATAATTTTTTTCTTTTTCTTTTTAGAAGCATAAGTTAGGATCTAATTAGGATTGATTTATAGTGTTTTAGTATCTTGTGTTCACCTTGGCACTGCTTCTCGCGGGATTGATACTCGTACTTTGAGTTTTATTACTACTTTGCGACCCGTATACTTGCGGAAAAGAGATCACTCTTGGGAGCAAAGACATTAATCTCACGATTTTATTTGAGATCACGGGGATTGCTAATGCTTGGGACTGCATTTTTATAAATAAATCAAGCCAACTTGAGAAATATGTGGAACAAAAAAAAATGAATGAGTTGATCACCATCAATAGAGCAATAGGAGCCACAAAAACAAAAGAGCTGAAAAAGGAATTTAAACTTTTTCATAGGTACATCACATATAACATAATTCCCAAGAAGAGACATTATAATCAAGTGACAACCATGGATATTTTCATCATATATAGAGTTGCGATTGGCGAACCTCTAAATCTGAACTATATAATTTTGAAAGAGATGTGTGATGTGAGAAATCACAAAAATTGAGCCCTACCTTTTAGTTCTCTTTTAACTAAGATCTTTAAATATTTTAGAGTTAAGTTAAGCAATCAAATCAATCAGTACATAGATGGAGGTTTCTCTAAACACATGATAAAAAAGGAAATAAGTGTGAACTCCTCCGAAGAGGAAGAAAAAGAAGAAGAGGAAAGCAGTCACCATGCTATGGAGATTGAAGGTCACTTTGAGGAATTCCCACCACAAAACGAGGAAACCCATGAGGAACCAAGTGCCCAAGTTCACCAATACCAATTACAAGAAGGGAAACGGATGCAAGAAGAGTCTCCTTTGCAAGAATGGCCTAATCGCAAGAAGAGCCTCCAACATGATTCCTTGAGCACTTTGATATGCTCAATGCAACACTGGAAGAGATAAAGAAGCACCAAGAGAAACAAGAGAAGTATATTAAGCTACTTGGTGACTTTTATGAAAAGATGTACGAACAACAAATTAACTTCAATCAGTAATATAATGATAGGATGACAAGCATTAAGACATAGCTGGAGTATCCCTAGTTCACAACCCATCCAACTCCACCACTAGTTGATTTCCCTCCTCCACCTCCACCGTCTGATGCTCCTAGCTCTTCATATCGGCCTCCTCAGCCTCTGCCTTTTTGATGATGCCCCAAATGGGGAGAAGAAAGAAAAAAAAATTAAGCAAGTTTTCTTTATGTCAGCATATTTTAAGTTTTTTTTTTGTTTTGGGAAGTTTGGATAATTTAGTTTTGATAAATTAGCTTTACGTAATTTGGTTTTGAATCATTTAAGTTTTGGATATTTTTTTTCTAGTATTGTTCAGCTTTGCTTTGAGTTCTTATGAAAATCATGCTTAATTTTAATTACCTTTGCATAAATTTTTGCTATGTATGTCATGCTTGTTATGTATGCCATACTTTTATAATTATATAATATGTTTGACATGCCAATTTTACTCAAAATTGTTAGAATCTCATACTATTACCTGAAATTCCAGAAAAGTTTAAAAACATAAATACAGGGGGAGCATGAGAAAGGGGGAACATGTAATTTTTAAAACAAAATAATGATTTTTAAAAATAAGTTGTGTCATCATCAAAAAAGGAGAGATTGTTGAAATAAAAACATATTTGATTTTAATGATTAAACTTATTTAAGATAAGCTTATGTTGAAAATCCCATTAAGGAATGTCAAAAAATTGCACATATATAAAAATAATTGAATCAACTTAAGATAAACTCAAAAAGATTGTTTTAAGATATAAACATGCATGCATAGATTGGTAAAACAAATTAGAATTGAAAGAATTCAATCGACTATTTCACATCCTTGAAGGAAAACAACAGTGCTCTTAAAGTTAAGTCTACACATGTTTAAAATGATATCCATAACCTTATATAAGTCATATTCAAAGTAAATATACATATAAAACTTGTAGAAAAGTTAAATCAACACTTGAACTCAAATTGGATAGTCAACGACTTTGAGTTTGCTAAAATAAAATGTACAGCTACTATTGTCACTAGTTCGGTTGACCGAACTTGTCGACCGAAAGATGATAAAGCACAACCGAAATGAATCAGAGAAAATATTGCTCACTGGAACCAAAATACAACAACGACCAAAATTCACATTCGGTAGACCGAAGTTAAGAAGACATAGCCAAAGTGAAACAGGAAAATAAATAGCTCTCTGGAATTTCAATGAAATCCAACAACTGAGATTCAATCAGAATGGCTATATTAGAAGCATTAAATGCTGCAACGACTCTATTCAAGTTTTGACTTAT
>BRYF01000027.1:10181086-10183586 GCA_030159135.1 Actinidia polygama | reverse complement strand
TCCAGATTACGTTTGTGGGGAGGTTGGTACGTACTCGGATTCGATGGCGACCCTTGTGTTAGGTTTTGTATGCCAATATATCTAAATATTTAATTACTATTTAGAATGAGAATTTATTTTATCATACATTGGATGTTATTTTTATATATCATGAGATGAAATTTTCCTAAATTATCTAGAGATATGATAAATGTGTGGAAAAGAAATATATACACGGGAGATATTAATCGTTGTTCTTAGTAGCTTTATTTAGTTCGTAGTCGATGATGAGTCTGAATGTCTCATTTGCGAAGACTATAATACTATTAATCTTAATATGATAGGATGATTTATCTCAACTATCAGAATAGATGATTCTAAGTTAAAGTATTGGTGTATGGAATGCACTAAACCGGATCATTATAAAAAAGTAATTCATAGAAAACTATCATTTAATGATGAAATCTTACATATGCTATTTGTAATTAACTATTAATCTCGAGGGAATGATAAGCTCTAGTTCTTGACATTGGTCACTTTGATTTACTAATGAGTGAGGCTAATTAAGGTCAACACATCGGTATCTTGGTTGGTCATTGTTAGGTTCGTGGGAACACTTAATTCTCAAGATGGAATCTCACTATCTTTTAGGAGAAAGCGGGTATTACTTGTGAGTTATTTATTAATTTAGTTATTGAAATCTAAATTCTGTCTTTTCGGTAAATTGTTAATCAAAATGAAGACATATTATTTTGGTGACTAATGAAAAATGAATTATGAATCATAAGAGTTAGAAATAATTAGGGTTTGATAGATAGTTGATTAATCAAAATCTAATTATTGGTACCCATGAAGAGTGCTTTTGATTACGGTAATAAAATAGTGATAAAGGATATTTTAGTCCTTTTATTTTGGAGTGCAATTCAAATTATTTAGTGAATTTAATTTGGATTAATTAAATTACTAAATTAAGTTATGGTATAACTAGAACTTTTAGTATTTTAATTGAAGTCAAATTAGGACTCCCTAAAATCTCTATCCTTGCCCTAGTTGAAGACTTAACTTATATATATGATATGTGGGCTGCCAATCCTTAAGATAAATTCTCTACAGAATTTTTGAGAAAAAAATCTGAGAGCCCACACTCTAAAATGATTGGTTAAGGTGGAGAAACAAATGAAAGAAGATCAAAGATTCTAGGAAACCTAATCCTAAAGGATTTAGGAATTATGTTTTTGCAAAAAAATTGTAGCAACAAGTTACTCAAATTTGATTCAGAAACGCAGTAATAAGATGCTAGAATTTTTAGCAATAAGGTGCTCAAATTTGCTTCAGAAAAGCAGCAATAAGTTGTTAAAATTTTTAGCAATAAGGTACTAGAATTTGCTCTAAAAATGAAGCAATAATTTGCTAAAATTTCCAGCATCAAGGCAGCCACATGTTGCTAGAATTTGCAACAGCAACTCACGGTAACATGATGCAGCAACTCGGGTTTAAAAATTTAATTATTCTCATAATTATTAAGGTATATCGAACTCCTTTTTTATTGACGTTGTAGGATTACATGGCTGAAGATTTGGAAAAAAAAATTAAAAACCTAGCTTCTGTTGCGAGGATGAGATCCCTTCACCTTGTACATGCCTAAGACTGTGGTGGAGGTAGGCATAGGGTCCTACCCTTGCGATGATTGGTGTTGGTGTGAGGAAAAAGCTTCGTCACGATTCTCCGTACCCCTCCAAGAAAAATTTAAGTGATTTCGCCATCCAGTTTTGGAGTACGAGGAATTATATTATTTTGGTGGTAGGTTATGAGTATTCATAGAACTTTGTTCCCCACCTTTGAGTAAATCTTTGACAGTTGGCAAATTAGGGCAACCACGTGTAGAATGCCATTGGGTGTCATAAATAATGCACATTTCCTCCACCATGGGTGTTGTGCTCACCTTTTTGACGTTTTTCAAGTCCATGATCTCCACCATGAGTTAGTTATGCAATTTTAGCATGTGGGTTATCTTGTTATGTCAATGAGTACTTTTCGGACCCCAATGAGCTTTTGACTTTGGGTTACCTTGACCTTTCAGCATGATCAAAAAGGTCCCATGACTGATATCTATCCGCCAATTGGTCAAAACAATCCAAGGCCTCTTTAGGGTCTTTCCTTAGGAAGTCTTCACTGCACATCATTTCTACGAATTGGCGATTTCGATGAGAGATGCCCTCATTAAAACTTACAAGGCGCTATTTTTTGAAGTGATGATGTGGAACTCTGAAGTTATCCTTATATTACTCCTAGATTTTGTCCAATGACTCATTTTCTTTTTTAGAAAAATTTTGTATTGCTTTTCCGTTTTGAGCATGCGAAAGAAATTTTTGAAAACATCTGCTTGCAATTCAGGCTCCGTTTGGCACCAGCTTTTTTTAGCTTTTCGGCTGGCTTTTTTGCTTAAAATAAGCAAAAAAGCCAATCAGAGTTGGCTTTTTTTCTTTTCTGATTTTGCTTATTTGCTTAGGTTTAGCTAAAG
>BRYF01000027.1:10168586-10171086 GCA_030159135.1 Actinidia polygama | reverse complement strand
AATTTGCATTCATCACCGTAAAAACACATATATATACATACATATACATATACATATATATATATATATGAATAACATTTTTCTTTGAGCCGATCCAATGGACAAGTATAATAATTGATAGTAAAATATACCATATAATTCGTACACACAAAAATGTCAACAATGATTGCTCATTGCAAGTGCAATATATTACTCTTTACAACCCAGTGCTTAACCTATTCAAAATAATATTCTCTATCCAACTGTCTTCCTTTCGTTTTCTTCCCTTTCTCTAAACTTCGTTGCGAGAATCTCGGCTCTCACTCCGCCCCCTTCCTCGTTACTTTTTCATTCAGTTTCTCTCTCTAATGCTAACTAACTAATTAATCACTAACGCGTGATAATTTTCATGTTTATCCTTTCCCCAAATATAGCCATTTTTGTATGGGTATTATTTTTTTTATTTTTTTTTTTGTTTTTGATAATAAGGCTCCGTTTGATAATACTTAAAAATAAAATTTTTTTTAATCTTGCTACAAAAAAACTTAAATTTTTTTGGCTTTTTTACTTTTTTTAGCTTTACTTTAGCTAAAAATAAGCAAACAAACAAAAATAAAAAAGCAAAAAAAATAATTCTGACTGATTTTTTTGCTTATAAGCTTAAAAAAAGTCAATCGAAAAAATTAAAAAAAAACTGATTTCAAACGAAGCCTAAGTGGAGGTCTAGAGAAAGGGATGTTGCACTTTGCAGCGGTACTCGTAAAGAGAGCAACTTAAACACTAGGTCAACCCGGCCTTGTTAATAACTGTGAAACGAACATTGGATAAAATGGTTGGCATCTCCATGCATATTTTTTATATTCTTATATATTTTTGTAGGGCTAATAAATGAGTTAAACGAGTTAATTAGTTTGAAAACGTAATTTGAGTTTGATTTGTTTATCAAACGAAAAGATCTCCAACAAGAGTTTTAATCAAACTAAACTCGAGTAGTAGATTATTTAAACTTAGTTTGTAAACTTAATGAGTTTTAAAAATATATTTGAGCTTAATTTATTTATTAAACAAATCGATCTCAAACGAGTTTTTAAGGCTCATTTTTCAACACTTTTCATATATTTTTATATACTCTTTTTAAAAAAATATTGAGATTATGGACACTCTATTATGCGGCCGTTAGCATTTTCCTTTCCCGTATTTCCTAATTTTGTTTTTATTAAATATTATAATTCCATAGGATTTTGTAACTTCATTTAACAAAACAACAAAAAAGGAATGTATTTATTAAAGAAAGCGAGAGGCGGTAGTTTTAAAATCATTTCATTTATTAATTTTGCCATTTATCGTCCCATTATTTTAATCAAAAATCTCCCGCACATTAACTCCATCCTCGTGAACCCATTTGTCTCCACTCCATCCATAACAAACTCACAAAGAAAACCACCACCTCACCACAGCTCATGGCCGGCGGAGACGCGGCCGTTTCCGTCGCCGTCGACGTCGTCCAGACGCCGCTCCGCATTGTTCGCGACGTGACACGGCTGTCCGCGGCCGGATTCGGAGGCACCTTCAAGAAGGACTGCACAGATCTGTCGCGGAGAGTCGCGCTCTTGGCGCATTTGCTCGAGGAAATTAGGGATTTCAAGGGCGATTTTGGTAAATTCGATCATTGTGATGCTCAGGCTTGTTCGTCGTCGGCGTCTAGTTGCTTGTCTGATCTCACGGAGGCGATTCAGGCCGCGAAGCGACTCCTCTCGGCGGCTGGCAACTTCGATTCGAAGATCTCCCCTGTAAGTATTAATTTAACTGAATTAGATACGTATGAGCATGTGTACATGAATCATTACATAGTTTCCCGAAAATGTGCTCATTGTGCTGAGTTTGACTTGGAGAAGACTTGTAATTTGTTGATTTTGACTGTGATCTCTTGTTTCAGTATCGGTTATTTTAGTTATTTGATTTGGAATTGGTCGATCTCATACACAGATCTATGTTTATTGAACACAGTGACTTCTGCATTCTGAATTTCACCTTGATAAATTGTTGCAAATTCTGAGGAAGAGAAGAAATTATGACTAGCGGGCTAAACTAGCTATGTTGTGTTCTTTTTGCAATGTACATTTTGTGTTTGCATTTGAAGGAAAATGATGGGTTAAGATTTTGGTGCTCAATTGTTTCCTGAAAATGTGCCGAGTGTGACTAAGAGAAAACCTGTAATTTTGGGATGTTGACTGTGATTTCCCGTTTTAGTTTTCGTGGTTGTGGATCTAATACCCCGATCCAAGTTTACTTGAACACGATGTTATCTCCCTTCTGAACTTTACATAATATGTTGTTGCCAGTTCTTGAGAAAGAGTCAATGCAAGGAATTTTTTGGTGTATGGAGGAGAACTATGACTGACTGGATAAAGTTGTTATTTTGTCTTATTTTGTGTAAATTTGGTGAAGATGACTAGGTGGTCTGTGCGTTACTGGAAGTTGATTTCAGGAAATGGATTTGTTGACAACGTCCAAGTACAAT
>BRYF01000027.1:10163586-10166086 GCA_030159135.1 Actinidia polygama | reverse complement strand
GAAAGATGCTGCAACTGCACTGTTTAATTTGTGTATTTATCAAGGAAACAAGGGAAGAGCTGTGAGGGCAGGAATTATTACAGCGCTACTGAAGTTGCTTACTGATTCAAGCAATTGCATGGTGGATGAAGCTCTGACTATACTATCCGTTCTCTCTAGCCACCAAGAGGCAAAAATTGCGATTGTAAAAGCTAGCACCATACCGGTCTTGATAGATCTTTTGAGGACTGGTTTGCCCCGTAACAAAGAGAATGCGGCTGCCATTTTACTTTCCTTGTGCAAGAGAGATACAGAGAAGCTTGCTTGTATAAGTAGGCTCGGTGCTGTAATACCTCTGTCCGAGCTTGCCAAGGGTGGAACTGAGAGGGCGAAGCGAAAGGCTACTTCATTGTTGGAGCATCTTCGAAAGTTGCAGCAGCCCTAACAGGTACACAATAGCACCGAGAACTTACGACTTGTTTGATGATTTTTTGCTTTTTACTATTGTTTCTTTCTGACTACTTTATGTTACACGATTCCTTTCCGGGTTTGGAAACAGAGTAAATGAGCATGAGAATGCAAGCCTATTCTCATAGCTGTCTTGTGCATTCTTTACAAGTGTGACAAAATTTCATTCAAAACTGTTGTTTGTTGTTCAATTCTTTACTAGGAGACGGTTCTCCTTTTTGTTATATTGTTGTGATGAAATTAAAATTACAAGTGCTTGATATATATGTATATATTTTTTTTCACAAGAGTTTGTTCACCTTTGTTTATTGTCAATTTTTTAGATTTATGTTGCTAATGTTAGTTCAAACCTTTGGTTAATGTTAAATGTTCAAACCATTGATTCTAATATTTTCCATGTCTTCCTGATTTAAATCTAAAATTGAATTACATAACCACTGCTGAATGTTCCATTTGTAATTCAGAGGTCTCATTGGATATTGCAAGTGTTAGTAATAAAAAATTCAAAAAGTTTTGTAGTGGTTAGTTGTTGATTAATGGTTTTGTTTACTTTGGTACCTTTTATTTTTGTAGAGTTCTCTCTTCCTCTAGTTTTTTTTTTTTAAAAAAAAAAATTGGAAGAAGAATGGTACACGAGAGATACAAAGCTGAAAGAATTATAGAGAGAAAAATAAAGTTGAATGAACAATCTTCAATTCATAGGGAAGTATGGTCCTACGTTACCAGAGCACAAATACCTTGGCTATTTATGAGATGGTGAATGTAGCGATCCTGAAGTTTTTTCTACTTGTTTCCAAAAAAGAATGGGAGAAAATGTAAAAACAAAATTGGTCATAATACCCCTAAAAACTTGAATGAACCACCTTCAATTCACGGAGAAGTATGATGCTATGTTATTCAAACACACTAATACTTTTGCAATTTACATATTGGAACACATTCCAAAACGTAGCTGTTTAAGCGATCCTAAAGTTTTTTTTACTCGTTTCCTAAACATTTTCCATTGATGAGAAAAATGCGATGATGCATTTCATCTCTTTTACCAGAGAAGTATTTTATTCCTACACCAATGATTATCAGATTGTTAAGCAGTGGAAAAAACAAGAGCTTTAGAGGTTTAAAGTTTAAACCACACTCACTTGTCAAGTCCAATGGAGCTACAGTTCAAATTTTACTGAAGTCAAAAGCAAAATGTTGAAAGATTTTCTGTAAAGAACAACTACTTCATTTCATCTTCAAATGGATCAGTTTTAAGTGCTTGTTAACCCTTGCTCTGTGAACTTTACGTGTCTGCCAAAATTTGATAAGCAAGCAGTATATGGAAAGAGGGTCTTAAAGGTTGGTGCCGCAATTGACTTGTTGTGTTCTTGTTTTGAACAATAAGCTCGACTTTTACAAAAGTAGAAAGTGAAACAGCTGGTTAGGGCAAAAGCCATTCTCTTCTCATTGGATCAGGTACTTTTATATCTTTAGTGAGGGGAAAAAGCAATTTTCATGTGAGGGAGCTGTTGCAGGTATAGTAGAAGAAAGATAAAGAGAAAACATAGCCCAAAAATGTGTTTCTGACAACTTTTATGAGTGTTTATCTGCAAAATTTCTTGCCCTAGAATAAAGAAACTTAAAAATACTTAAAACGGGTTATGTTTGGATTTTGAATTTGTCGCGGAAAAGGAAAAATGAAAGAGGAGTGAAGTTACTTGGGATGTTATCTATTAATTTTCTTTTGTTGTTGCTTATTAGTAGTGTTTACTTGTTTTTTTACCTTAAAAGTTATGTCAGAATATTTATCTAGCTTTTGCTTCTGCTTATGGGTTAAAAATAACTTTAAAAAAATAATAATTTTTTAAAAGCTCCATTTTGATGCTTTCAATGTTCGCTTTTGAATAATTTATTTTAACTTTTCTTTTCTATCCCCTCCACAAATTCTAGATATAAACGTTGCATTAAGCTTCTAGATAATCATTTTTCCATCTCTTCTGGTTTAATATTGTGAAATAAATTGATGTTTATACTTTACTCTATGGTATATACTATAGAATATTACCCTCTCTGT
>BRYF01000027.1:10156086-10158586 GCA_030159135.1 Actinidia polygama | reverse complement strand
TAGGTCGTCAACCAACCTTTCTGTCCAAACTTAGGATATCAACTTAGGACCTCCTATCTTGAACTTAGGTCGTCAGCCAAACTTTCTGTCTAAACTTAGGATGCCAACTTAGGACCTCCTAACTTGACATTAGGTCGTCAGCCAAACTTTCTGTCCAAACTTAGGATGTCGACTCTGAACTTATATCGTCAACTTCGGACGTCCTAACTTGTGAACTATGCTGCAATTTTGACAGTTCCTGTATTGCTTCACAAACATAGATAGTTAATGTATCAACTTGAGATTTAGACTTTGTTTGAGGCCTCTATAAGTTCCATAATCATTGTAGCATTAGTTGTGGCTTGTAGAAATAGTTTGATCGAGTAGTGATTCATTTAAGCTCAAATATGTTTCTTTGCAAGGTATGAGAGAATCATTTGATGTACTTCAAATTCAAATCATGTTATCAAAATGTGTATGCATTTATAGGTTCAAAACAAACTTGTAGGACGTTGTTTTGAGTCAAGTACGTGTTTCATGCATTTTTGACTTTGACTTTATCTTGCAAATGATTTTCAAAATGTATTTAAATATTATTTAATATAAATTTGTTCAATCATCAAAATCGATTAATACTTTATGCTAACAGTAACTTTAAGCTTAATCCATACCGCTTGGATTTGTAATAATGAGGGTAGATGGTATTACAAATTCGGCCAATTTGATGGATTACAAATCCATCGAATTATATATACAACCTCAAATAGAGTCAAGAAATACCATATTAGTGACCCCACAAAATTTATAATTCAATCTGACATTCTTCTCTCCAAAACAAACATGCCCTTATTGTTTTAACTACAACTATCCATCTGTCCATTTTTTCCTCTTACCGATTCCCTAAAATAAAATGGGAACAATAAAATGTGTCATGTCGTGGTACGGGGAGTTTTAGGATTGCATTGTTGGGGACTTTTTGGAATTGTTTGTTACATTTTTCAGAAATAATGTTTGGTTAAGTTTTTAAATTAATTTTGTACAATAATTTTTTTTTAAAATATTTTTGAGAACAAAAATATGCTTTTATATATTATTTATTTATTACCAAAAAATAAATTTTGAGAATCTGAAGGTATATTTTTAATATTTTCTCAAATAGGCATTAATTTTTTGAGAAATTTCGAGAAAACCAAAGGTCGTCAACCAAATAAGTTTTTTTAAAACTCTTCTGTAAAATTAATTCTGAAAACTAAACTAAACCAAAATTTCAGTATCTTGAATTGCAAAACATCATTCTAGAGTTCTTGAAAAGTATTCCCTTTAAACATAATTCAGAAATCACTATTTAGTTCAATTTACCAAACTTACCATTCTTATTAGATATTAACTACGAACACTTTTTCACAACATTTTGAGCTGTTATTTAGGATCAACTGAACTTGATTGATAAAAAATTGTAAAATCTTTCTTCTAAAACTAAATCCAGTTTGACCTAACTGTTTTTGAGATTTTTTAGCTGCTTTAGTTTTCAAGTCTTTTCGTCTCTAATGAACTTTTTTTAACTATTTTATCAAAATTTTATATTTTTTGATTTTTTCTTTAAAAAAGTTCACTAAAGACAAAAGAAACTATTTTTACTCAACAAATTAGCTTCTTTTTTTTTTGGGAGGGGGGGGAGATTTTTTTTCAAATTTGAATAAAATTTTATACTTTCAGATTCCTTTCATTAAGAGAAATCGAAAAAGTATAAGATTTTAATAAAACGGTGAAAACTTAAAACCCAAAATAGCAAAAATAAATCTCAAAAACGAGGCAGACTGGGCAAAAAATTGTTCCAAGACATTTATTTTGGAAATAGAAACAGGTTCAATTCAATTGAATGGACAGATCTGGATAAAGATTTAGGTGGCCCTATTGGACTGCCCTTTGTTCAAATTCCTTGTGACATAATTTTAACTCTTTTGGTTAGACTTTTCCCTCATTTCACGTGCATTACAAGTAAGATTTAGGCGCACACTTTGACCACCAAGTTATCTTTTTCTTCAGTACGATATGTTTCCAAAAAAAAATTGAAATCAATAACAACCACTTCAATTATTTGTTTTTTTCAACCATAAGAATTAAGGGCAGGTCAAAAAAACAACCACACAATAAAATTAGTAAAACAACGCAATTTCTTATCAATTTTTAACTATGGTAACGTGTCAGCACTAGAAGGTTATATATGACATAGAACAGAAAAAAGATGACCCAAAGTTCTTAATCACCCTTATAAGTGGAACAATTGAATTTTTTTAATTGATTACAATAAATGATGAATTTTAATCTCTAATACAAATAAAACCTTTTTAATTTCACATTTTTCTTCCTAAAAATTTTCTGCAATAGGTTAATTGACGGGCATATATTTTAATTTTAATTGTTCGTATTTTGCAGAAGCGAGTGGGTTTTTTGCCTGTCAGCGAGGGAGAAATCCAGTTAGCATCACAAGAATGCAAATTATCTGAAGTTTCAAATATTT
>BRYF01000027.1:10143586-10146086 GCA_030159135.1 Actinidia polygama | reverse complement strand
GGGCGAATAACCATCAATTCGTTCACCACTGAAACATGGAGATGGAGGTTCAGGGCTTTGCGGGGGAGACTCTGAAGGATAGATCTTATCGCTATACTTTCTGCCTCTCGCATTCCTAATACTTGTATCAGAACAAAACTTGCAAGACTTGATATCAACCCCAGCATTCACCGTGCTTTCCATATCGCCTGACACAATACCCGAAGAACTAAAGCCCCAAACACAATTCCCACATAACACCCTGCCACAGCCTTGGCAATGGTACTTACGGCAAGTGTCCATCAAGGTTAATTCACACTCGCAGCACATTTTGCGTTTGTTATCAGGTATCTCAAATTCACCGGAGAAAGAAGTCATATCGCTTGTTCCCCAAGAAATCCTATAACTCACTCTATCAATCAGATCTAGAAATGAAGTATCAGGTACTCCCATAGAAAGCAATGACCCAACAAATTTACCAACCAACTCCTCCTTTGACACAAAAAAACTGTATCACTCACCTCTCAATCTAAAGTCAAAAATTACAAAATCTACAACTAGACTGAATTTATCTGATTCGTTGGTATCAAAAACAACCCCGATTAGCAGAACTGAAAATTAGGAAACCCAACAAGAAAAAGGTGGGTTTTGACTAAAGTAATTTTGACCCTTGTTTTGGCTATTTTTGCAAAAGAAAAATAAGGAAATTAAATCCCTCCTGGACTTGCAAATATCTCGAAGAAGGGGAATGGAAAGTTTACATTAGTTCACATAAAATCGATTTTATTTACAACAAACCAAAACGCAAAATCGTATTACTACGATGACAGACACAAACGAATCAAAATAACACCAATGAACAAATATTTTTTTTCCCTTTTTCTTTTATCGCATGAATTAAAACAGCGTGAGCCCTCAAACCCTAAACCCAATCAACCAATCCCGGAATCATCAGGAACCAGATCCCAAGACCGATTCAAGCACAGAGAAACAAGATCCAGTGCTTGCCTCCCACAACAGAACCAGGAATCAGATAACAAAAGCCCAGATGCGATTGTTTAAGTCAAAAAAGTTGAATCAATATCACAGGCTTCACAGCAACCAGCAACAAACAAGAGATTGTTCACAGAAAAACCTTTCAGATCAAGTAAAAAAAGAGATCGAACTGATGTTAGGACTGATTATATATGTGTTTACTATGTATGTAGAATTGTAGATATAGAAAGTGAAAATTAATTAGAGAGAGATTCAGAGGACGAAGAGGAAGAGAATAAAAAGGAGGAAAAGGAAGAGTATGGAGGAGGTTCCTTCCTGTAGGAATCGAAGGCTCGAATCTGAATAAACAGCACTAGGCTTATGCTCTTCGTCGTCTTCCTCAAACACAACACCACCATTTCACCCTTGTTCTCTGCCTTTCCATTTCTTCTCGGCGATGCTTTCATTTTCATTCCCACAAAGTACTATTATAATAATATTATTGTTATACATATGCATAAACAACTCTCTCTCTCTCTCTCTAACTTTATCTTCCTTCTTCTACCTGCTCGTGCCTTTCTCTCTCTATAAATCCCTTCTCTCTCTCTCTCTCTCTCTCTCTCTCTCTCTCTCGCTGGTTTTATGCTATTCTTTATGTTTTCAGCGTCTCTGTCTCTCTCTTCACCTATTGGTCAGAATATTGTTTATTGGAAAAATCCGAATAATACGTGGTATTAGAGAAAAGTTACTAGCATCCAATAACAAATTGACATGATTATTACGAAATCTCAAAATTAGTACTAATTTAGAAATAATATATAAATTAAAAGGGATACCAAATCATGTAGATTTTATTTTCATTCATTGATTGAAAATGAAAAAAAAAACATTATTATGCTTCATAATTATAAAATGGGTGATGATTTTTACACCGTCAGCTTTTTTTAATTATTTTTTTATATTTATTAAGTAAAATTATCAAAATGCTATTATGCGTAAGTAAAAATATTTAAGAAAAATAAATTTTAAAATAAATATTAACCAGCACCCAATGATCGATAATTAATTAATATACAAAAAATGTATTAATATGTGTAAAAGTTGCATAAATATCCGTAAAAATACCTTAAAATTTATAAAAAGTATTTATTAACCAGTATGACCGATTTTAAAAATAAAGGGTATTTGAGTAATTTTATTTAATAAAATAGTGTGATATTGTTGATTGCAACAAAATTTTACATTATTTAATGATGATTTTAAATTAATTAAAATTAAATAATATTAAGTACAAAATAGTTATCTTTGATTGGTCAGAATCAGTGTATTATTATTAGAATAAAGTATTTGGATTTAATTAATATATTCAACCACTTTTGTTCACACTCTAATTTAGCTTTGGGTTGAGGTAAGCGTGTCTCCATTTTATCCGTTGAAAAGTTTGGTCATTGTCTTGATGGAATGTCATAGCCCACCAACTGGGTCGGGTCTTATTCGGTTTTCAATCCGGATCACACTTTCACCCTCTTTATTGCAAGTAATACAT
>BRYF01000027.1:10123586-10136086 GCA_030159135.1 Actinidia polygama | reverse complement strand
GGTTTGAACAAAACCACCGAGCGACTAAAGCTCGATTTTATGGTTTGTTTTCAAAAAGCGCATTTGATATTGGCCAGTTTGATATTGACATAATGCTCGCTTTGATTGATAATTCAACCAGTAAAATGAGTCACAAAACAACTCCTCATTTGATTCTATATGTGATGTTGTGACTTGCTCTGATTGATAAAGCTTACCAATAAAAATCAACATGTAATAGAGCAAGGCAGAAAGAGGGGTGATACGTAATTTAGGAAAAGTCTTATATAAACTCACAAATCACATTAACCAGAAAGATCCCTAGTCACTAAAAATATTTTAGGAAAAGTCTTATATAAACTCTCAAATCACATTAACTTTTCTTACTAACTTATGTGATACGTAATAATGAAACTTTAGAATCTGAAACATGACCAACTTCCGAATACTCAAAAGTATTAATGTTTTTTTTATATTGTCGCCCTTCCAATTTTTTTTTCTTTTTATATTTCATTAAAATAGAAGCAACCAAGATATTATATTCACAATCAGACCTTCTCTTATTTAATGTGAAACACAATAACCACAACAAAACTATTACACAGTTTGACTTGATTCGTTTCGTATACTTTATCACATTTTTTCATAGATTCATAGTTGTGGGATTGTGTTTTACTATTATTATGCACCAATCCCTCATGACCACAAAATTCAACCCATGAACAAATGAAGGACCATTGGTAAAGAAAAGCATATTGCATTATGGTGGGCATGAATGGATCAAAAAGTTGAATTAGTCTTTTCACTTTCCTTTTCTCAAATTGCGGGCAGACAAAGATGAGTGGATGCACTTGTTCCAAGCTTGACTCGCATCCTTATTTCCATAAAAGAGAAAAACCTAATTTGTTTACGCAAGTTAACTTGACATATAAGATTCTTTAAGATTGAGCATCGATCAACTCCCTTCCTTGCCTCATTCCGATGTACCCTTCCATTATTCATGCTGTGGACAATACTCATAATTCAAATAGTTGATCTAGTATGTTCTATGTTCTGCAGTGAACGTATTCATGTAAGAAAATCAGTTTTATCGAATATTTATAAATACATAAATAAATCTTATTTTATTTTATAAAATAAATATAATTATAAACTTAAACTGTCTATTTTATTAAACATAATGTCTTTGTGTTTTAAATGTATAATAAAACTGATTTTTTTCTTAAATGACCTTCATTATCGTGCCTACAAGTAAACATAACCCATTGAGCATGAAACCAAGGTGAGAAGAATTCATTACCCAAATTTATCAACTACTAGAATTGTGTTTTTTTAATTCTTCTTCAATTTCTCCCCTAGACTACTGAAAGCCCCTCATTTTCAAAATCAATTTCACATAAGACGATTCAAAAATTGTTTTTGAAAATTAATACATTTGGCATTTTTGGATCTTATATTCTTATTCACTATTGGGCTGAAATGACCGTTGAAAACTTGGAAACATGTTTTTGGGGATATACTTAAAATTGGATTCTTTCCTTAAAATTGGATTCCTTTCTAAAATGTTTCTTGAAAACAAGTTTAGAAATCTGTTAACCAAACTCGTCTTTCGAATATATTTTTTTTTTTTGGGAAAGCAACCACCACCAACCAAATAAATGTAAATTGGCTTGGCTACCTTCCTTTGGTTTGTTAAGAATATAAGGTATAGTATTGAAAATTAGACTAATCTTTCATGTGAAACTACGTCTTTGATAACGGCACTCGGACAGCTACCACATATTTTGATCCTACCTTGATAAAGCATCTTCTACGTTGGTCATACCAGAAGTTTTTCAGCCTTTTTTGTACGTTGAAAGGTAGAAAGAATCAAACTCGTGACCTCCTAACGATAAAGTTTGGTCACTAGAAGGTTTTTGAGGCATTTTGGACGTTACAAAAATCATTTACCGTCAAAAAAAGTTGAATCAAGCTCATTATACATCACGATTCCACAGACATTTGAATCAAATTAATGACAAAACTCAAACTACAAAAACGATTAATAATACTTCACCACTAATACAATTTACGGATTTCTCTTCTGGAGGCTAAACAGTAGTCCAGAGTTGTCGTCGCACCAACGCAAAACATGTCTACATAAAAAATAGTAGATTTGACTGAACGGCTAAAAATATCAAGCTTAATTTATTAAGGCGTATGTGGCTATGACAATCACTCAGAGATTCTGTTTCTCTCTTTATATCCATGGGAAATACATGTAAAGCAGTAACCACATTCATGCTGATTTAATTATACTATCTTTCTTGCTTTCTATAAAAACATAAATTATTTGAAGACAATTTCTTTGAAATCCTGTCTTTCTCTGGCGACTTAGACCCATCGGGTCGCCAACTTTTCTATTGTCTGCCCATAAATTTAACAGCAGTTTACCTATTTGGGAATTTTCGGATCTATGCTTAGTTTCCACCGCCAACTCCTTTGTTTCCTTACCCTCTTATTAATCCTGCAATACGAATTGTGCTTGGAAGAGAGAACCAAGTAGAGTGATCATGCTCGTTTTGTACGCCTTCCAACCTCAAGTGCAAGCTCTGTATCGATTTTCAGGGAAATGTCGAGTGCCTTCACGGAATGTGTCAGTGCACCACTGCAAAACATCAACACAATGAACCGTGAACAATTTATCAACTTACTAAACCATAGGCTAATATATTTCATGACAAGTATGGATTCCTGGTGTACGATGCATCTAATTCTCTGCATTCTAAACTGCCAATCTCTATCCAACTTAAATTAAGATAAGCCCCAATGTGATACATTTCTGGTTCTTATTGCTGTAATTTTAGATGTAACAATGTAGGAACTCTTGTCACAGCCACCCAGATGGTTTTGCACTAATATTTAATTATACATTCTACTTCTCCTGCATATGCTTAACAGAGGAAAGCTCATTTGTTATCTCAGAAGTTTCATATTCCAAGCGCACCTCTGGCTTGGGAGAAATTCAATATTTAAACTAGGTCAATAAGAATATCAGAGTGATTATGGTCACAGAATGGCCGATTTATTCACAACTCCTTGAGATATGATGATAATTGTCCAGGGCATGGTCCTGTCTAGGAGCACATGAACCAATATTTAGCATGTGTCTAAAATTCAAGTCACTTAAATATTAAAGTACACTTTTCTTTGCCTTTTAGAAAATTAAAAATGATCATTTTGATCATAAATACGATTCTACGACATTTTTTCACCATTTACAACAAGTTAAATCTCAATGCATAGACATTTTTTCCTTCAAACCAGGATTTAAAATGTTTTTTTTATCAAAAATACCGTATTACAAATAATCTACAGGTGTCTACAACAAATAACGACAAGTTAAAAAGTAGTGTGAGTAGAGTCTAAAGCATCTGAATTTCCAAGTCAAATGTTCTTACTTGTGCCCATTATAAGCACATTTATCAAATATTCCTCATAAGTATTTTGCAAGTTCCTTTAGTTAATAACTAAGGAAAGTAAGATCCAATTACTTACCTAGGAAAGATGCCCAGACCATGACCAACCACTTATTAGTGGGGAAGTGTGAGGTACCAAAATCCTCTTATAAATGCTTTATTGTCTAGAACCAATTGACATGAATGCAGGAGATTTACTGCTCTTGTAAGTTGCCACATGCAGTGGCGGTAAATAATTCACAATATTCATATGCACCACACCTTTAATCTGCTCACACGTCATTAATGCCAAATTCAAGAGAAAGATACCACTCACTCAAGAAAGTGGTATCTCTCCCTTGTCAATAACAATGTAGTCACAAGACTCACAACCTAAACGAACAATAGTTCATCTCACCTCAGACACTGTTAAACTCAAGTACAGCTGGGACCACCTCTCATGAATGGCTTTAAAACCACAAGAAAAAACTTCATGATTCCCCCAGAACTACTCATTATTGTAATACATCACAAAATGCAATTTGAGAGCTCCAACCATTTAAACTTTCCATCCATTATAAACCCCAAAGGTGCAAGTTCATTGAATTTGACAAAGAGAAGCAGCATTACCTTGAAATGTATGTCACACCAGTTTGTCCAATTCTGTTCACTGTTTCAAGGGTAACATTTCCGGATGCCTGTCACAATGAAACCAAATGTGCAATTACAAGACTGCATTGCATCCAGCCATTTTCAGTGGATCACATGACACCCAGTTACCATAAAAACACAGTAAGCATTAATTCCATGACACGAGATTGCCAGGTGGCGCTAAGAGCAGAAAATTGATGAGGTTATGAAATAACAATCATATATTGCCGAACTAAACTGCATGAAGCATATACAAAAACCTGAAGAGACAAGTAAAGCTGGAATGTTGATGTCACGACAAGTCGTAGTTTAGTAGATCACACCAAAAGCCAACATAAATCATAAGAAGTAAGCTTCTTACTGAATATTGAAAAGCCAGTGCATCAAGAATATATGGAGAAAATACAGTTAAAAGAAGCAAATCCCTAAATCCCAGTGTTAACCATTACTCCAAAATTACTAAATAGATCAGATTACCAATAGCTGCCATTAGCACAAAATGGCCAAGTCAGAGAGAGAGGATGGTAAATTCAGCATTCACAGGATATTTTAACCTCAATAAGGGATATTGATTGATAGGCTAGGCTTTACTTGGTGTAGGCATCAGGCATAGCCTGACAGTTCTTACAAGGACGAAGGGAGAGAAAAAAACTAGCACAAAAAAATTATTAAAAAAAGGCTGACAAAATAATAGGAATTACCTCAGTCTCAAATCTTCCATTGATCAGACCTACAGCTTCTTTAAGCATTGACACGTCAACATCCCCATTAGGTTGTGGGACTACCATATTATCTAGCATTATCCTTGTTAACGAAGTTTTTGTTTGAGATGCATATTGTAATAACTCATTTACTTCCTCAAGTGTCCTGGTTTCGACCTGCAAATAGATAAAAAAATTCAAAAGCATGACAAGTTTGCCACTATATTTCTTTTTACCTAATACAACTGTTCACAAGTACAGACATGCAACACGTTGGGGGATGAGGAAAGAGAAAGAGTTAGAATTCATTTTTAAAATAGAAATTAAAACAAGATAAGAGCTGAGAACAATCAAATATTTGGGAAGCACTTGATTATCCAATTGGCAGGTTAAAAGAGAGCTATATTTATTATTGAGAACTACAAATCCCGGAAGAACTTTAAAAATCGAGAAAACTACCTCAACCCCCATGTGGAGATTATTTTCCTCTAAATACAGATCTACAGATCTCAGAGCATTTTGTACGCTCCCAGCTATTGATATGTGATTATCTTTAATCATGACCATATCAAATAAACCCATTCTGTGATTCCGCCCTCCACCTATTAATACCTGTTAAGAGAGACAAGCAAAAGATTACCAGAAAGAATTAAAGGAAAAGGACAACATATGTGGTACAACAAGGAGTACAAGAAAAATAATTGATCCACACCGCCCACTTGTCAACCAGACGTAAACCTGGAGCCGTTTTCCTCGTCTCTAAAATGTATGCAGGGCTTGCAGAATCAGCCATTGCCTGCAGTGAACATGGCCATTTAAATCAGTCCTTGGCACAAAGAATATATAATGCCACTGGTTCAGAATAGCAAGAGCTGAAAGACTTCATTGAAACTAATAAACATCCGTTAAAATTTTGAAATTGCATTACTAAATTAATAGTTATCAATAACCAAAAACGATTCATGCTTATTGTAGTCTAATGCAGCATGCACTGAAATGGGTGGGGACCTGTCAGTGTACAAGTTACATATTATTGTATTTTATAATGGCAAGATTTCATTAAAAAATACCATACACCAACAGTTCGAAATGTCAAACTCTACTAATTATATCAACCACCGAAGTGCTTCCTGCTTATTTATGTCTGTAGCAGAAATTACAGAATCTAATTGTAAACCAGAAGTTCAGGGAATATATCAGTAACAACCATGTTTAATGTTCTCAATAGCAAATTTAGGACCGAGGAACATGTTTTGGCAATGTAATCTTCATTTGTTTTAAAAACCAAAGTTAATAATATCCCGTCTTGTTAATATTGTCTAGCCATGAGGTCCAAATTGGAGCAGACAATCATTTGGTGATGAGTAACGCAGTACTTGATCTAGCCATTCATCCAGACATGCTGTGTTTCACTCTAGAGGGAAAGTAAAACAACTAACAATAAAAAGGAAATAGAAAAAGAAAAATAATGCACCACCTTTGTTAAAGTTGCTATCCCACTCATCCTCTGCATAAAATTAAGCACTACCCTTTCAGCTACAACAATATTGTGTGCCCGTCCTGCTTGTTTGACAAAAGTGGGGGATGAAAAAGCTTAAGCTACAAAAAGTATAAAATTCTCAATATGTTGAAGCACTTTTCTTTGTTTACCATGCACTTTGCCAAACTGCAGTCCTTTCTGAACATTATCTCCATCTTTTCTTGACCACTCCACCTGATACGAATATATACAGTAGCAATGACCAAGAATTCGAACAAGACATTTTTAAGATATCAGAACTTTGATGCCTTAATACCTTCAACATAGGATCAACCTCACTGAATACCATATCTGCCAGTGCAATACCAGCAATGACCCCATCCTCCTTTGCCAAGAAATGGGCTTCCACTTCCATGTCAGCTGGAATCGTGGCCATACAGGTCACATCCCCTGCATTTGAAGCCACATGATGAACAATGTAATGAAATATTGGCTTGAACATTGATAATTCATCTCTTTTTATGGAAGCAACTAAAATCAAAATCAAACATTAAAAGACATAACAGCTTCTAAGGTAGTGGATTTTAATCTAATTGACAAAAAATATCATTGAGTCTACATAAAAGTTCAAAAAGTTGAAACACATTTGCAAGATAACCAAAAAGGTAAGAGAGGAGTTAAACCTCGATCTCCAGCATCTTCAGCAAGGGCAAGCTTGATGACGCCCTTCAAATCGTATGTAGGGTGAGAAGGCGGCTTTACAGCTACAGATTCGATTGACATTCCAGTGTTTCTGGTTGCCATTGCAGACATCTTAACAATGACTCTACAATGCTCCCAACAAAGTGAATTAGGGAAACAGAAAATGGATAAATAGATTTAATCATAAAGTTATGTTTAAAAGTTGAAAGATATGAGCAAACCTTGAAGTGGTAGATAAATGAGGCGAAACAAATGAAGAGAAAGAAATGATCCCAAACATTGGCAGTTCCTTTCTAAAGCTATTTTATAGATAACAATGTATCGCTTTATTCTTTTCACCAGGTTTCTTCTTGAACATAAACTATGCACCAAATGCGAACAGCATGCTAAACACCTCCTTTGAGCTGTTGTTCATGTATGGGAAGAAGATATTCAAAGATAGAACTAAAATACAAAGCAATTAGATTATGGTGATTGTGTCGCAGCCAGTTACATAAACTAATTAACTTTCATCTTCCGCAGAAAAGTTATGGAAAAGCATATGTAGCATGTTTGATAAAACTAAACACCGAAAATTAAGCACCGAAAACTGAATTTTGAGTTTTTTAATCCGGAAAATAGTCATATATGTAGTGAAATTTAAGCATTTAATTAAATAACAAGTTTGATAAGTAAAAGGGTAAAGTTTGACATTTGTATATTTTCTAAATTTTGCCTTCCACTTTTCACATTAAACGTTAGGAACCAACTGGGTTAACTCAGTTAGCATGAGCCCATGCACCTCTGACCTCACTAGGAGATCAAGGGGCCGAGTGTTGCCACGATAAGATTCCCTAGGCTACAGCTTACATTTGTATTTATAACAATAAACCATATCTTTTGAAAACATAAAAATCCATTTAATTTCAATTTTATTAATCACGAGAAAATGTTCAATTATTAACAAATAGCTACAAACAAAGCGTTCAATTATATTGCAATTTGCTTGCGTGCGTTGAGGATAAAAATTTGATTTCCTGCTTGAAGCTTCAAAGTTAATAGTCCGTTTGGTTTAAGCAATTTAGTAAGAAAGATGAGAAACAGAATTCTCTCTTTCATTGGGATAGTAAAATTAGGTCAGAAAGCAAACTCTGATGTTGTGTCACTTCAGTTCTTACAAAAACCGGTGAGATTTGGTGAGAAATATGAAAAACAAAAAAAGTTATATTTTCCATCATATCCATATATCCCATCAAATTACAAAGGAAAAAAAATCTCACCAAATATCCCTATTTTACATTATTCGCTCTTTTACCCTTACAAACATAATCATGAGAAAACACAAACATTTATTTTATTTTCTCACCCACATGACAAGAGGACAAACATTTTTTTTCTCACCTCGTACATTTTTTAATAAATATTTCTCTTTGTTCAGTCGATTCAGCTTTTTCCATTCAGTAGGGTCAATTATTGCAATAGACATGTATTTTTGGTCTCAAGAGGATTTTTGTAATCAAATGGCAAATGGAAATTATTGCAATAAACATGTATTAGGGTTCAACCAAATGGCAATAATGTAATCATCCCTGGTAAGCTTTCAAAATTATTCTCGTGTTTTAATGACGTAGACCTAGTTGCCTCAACATAATTGGAGCAATTCATAGACGAGTAGCAAACCAGTAAATTTAGGGATCTTTCAACATTCCTAGTTTGACCCAAACAACCCATGTTCGATGTAAAATTGGGCAATGATCTAAACCCACTTCTTTGCTATGACCTAAGGCGGTTTTCAGCTGAATTCATTCTTTTGGGGCCTTCCGGCCTTCAGTTTTGGGAATCTGTCATGTTTGAGAATAATTGAGGTCTAGCCAGGAATACTTCTTTTTCTTTCTAGGTTTTATAATTGACCTTTTATCCATTTTTGTTATTTTTCTTGATTTCTTAATTATGACTTTCCTTTTCTAATTGGTACCCAGTACATGAAACACTTCTACAAGGTTGTAAAATCTTGTCTATTCAACCTTTGATTGATTTTAATGTAATTACAGAAAAAAAATTATGTATTGTTTACTGATGGAATGTTCTTGTTGCTTCGTTCATCCCATACCCTCTTCACTACATCATAGGGCTATACCCAGGGGCGGACCTACCAAGGGACGAGGGTAGGCGTCCGCCTCCCCTGAAATCTGGGAATTTTTTTTAAAAAAAAAATGGTTAGGGATAAAATTTAGAGTAAATAAACTTATAAGTCTAATTGTGATATTATCTATAAAGTTTTGGGTCGAACTATCTAATTACCCATATATATATATATATATATATATATATACTTGAACCCACGCGTGAATTCATTATTCATCTGTCTTTTTCTTTCCTTCTTATCTGTTTCTCGACGCAGAGACGCTTCACTTTGTCTTTTTTTCTTTCGACTTTTTACCAAACTAGAGTGAGATTGAGTGAAAAATCTCGGTACAAAAGTTAATATACTCTTCAAACTCTTCTCAACAAGCCAAAGATATACTCTTATGGAGTAATTGGAGAAAAAAAAATAGGGTTCATGACGAAAAATTTTTTCGGCCTCCCTAAAAAAAATTCCTGAGTCCGCCGCTGGCTATACCAGGTCCATAAGAAGCATTCCTATCATTCTCTTGAGCCGATTTCAAAACACCATTCAACATGACTTGTGCAACAACAACACTCAAGATTCTGAGGGAATTAATTGCTAAACTTTATTGCAAATGCAGAGCTATATTAGGTCTAAAATTCACGTTGATACTGAAGATTTAATCAGCCCAACAATCATAAGCTCTAGAGATCTTTCTACATACATAATTTGTGCTATATATATATATATAGTGGATTAATTGGTCAAGCCAAACATCAAATCCCTAATAATCAGTAAATGCTAGCCAAATTTAACTAGAATTCCTCGAGAAACATTGAAGAACTACTAAATTCACGATAACAATGAAAAACTATGATTTAGGAGCATAATAAACACTCAAAAAGCAGAGAGAGAAAGAGAGAGAGAGAGACCTGAGGTCGATTGCTGAGGAGAGATGAGAGAGGTTCAGCAGAGCCAAAGTGTAATCAGAAACCTCTATCCGTACCCACCCTTTCTCCTCAGAAAGTCAGAACCCCTTCTCCTTTTTTATACTTTTGCAATTTTATTTAATTTGTGAAATTACCTTTATCTGCTTCCTCTCTTTGAGATGCGACGGAAACGGTGAGATGCGATATGGCTGTGGGGGAGGAAGGGGAAAGAGTGATTCATGTGGTGGAGCTGAAATAATTTCAGAGTTTTGACTATGGTGAAAAGTTAAATCTTGTGATTTTAATTTCATAATAATTTAAATTATATATTATTTTCTATCATTTTAGAGTTAACGGAATTAATTATTTTCCGTCCTAAATGAACTGAAATTATATTGTAGAGGGTTTTTCTATTTTTTAAATTTCTAATCAAACCATTTTTATTCCAAAATGGTATATAAAATTAGTCTTTTTAAATAAATATAAAATGCAAACTTTCTTATTTGTCTTGTTAATTTATTCAATTATGAATTTAAAATGGGGTAGCACTATAAGAAATAGTTTTTATGCATTTTAGGTGAGAACCGACTGTCCTAAGTAGACGGAGATTAATGATCAATTTAAATTGTTTTATCAATAATTAAAACTATAAAAAATAATTTATTTTCATGGGCAAATCTTAGGATTTTTTTTTGTAATTTCCCAAAATGGAAAGTAATTTTTGACCCGTGGAAGTGCTATCAACTGTGGAGTACAATTATATGATTGTTGAAAACTATTCGCCATCTCATCTCATGGGTATAGCAAATGGGTTTTACCATTTTAAATGAGATTCACTTCATTATTTTTATTTGGAATCTATATATTTAGACCAATGAAAAAAATTATTAATGTCCATTCTAGGTATAAATAGTTGCACTCTCAACTAAAAATGACAAATTGTCTCGCTCCAATGGGAATTCGCTTTGCCCCGCCATGAACATAGCGGGATTTTTTTTATTTTTTTTCCCTTGTATGATCGATTTTGGGAACAACAATTAAATCTCCTATTGGTTTCGATGCAGGGTCAGTGTTTCAGTTATGTATGCTTCTTCATGTAACAAAATAAAAATAGGGCTGCTGAAGTTTAAATCCCAAATCTTGTAGATAAAATTCAACCCTTTTAATGAAATAAGATGATTTTACGTTATTTTTAAGTTTATAAACAATTTTTATATTCATTTGTTTGTTTTATTTTTTGTAAATTTATGTATTTTCGTATTTGGAACTATTGAAAAAAACGAAGGGATAGTGCCATAGTAGTTCCGCGAATCCTCGAAAAAAATAAATTCCCAACTCCCCTGTTGGATTATGAGATGGTAGACCAAAAGTAAACTTCGACGGAAATTAGGGTCAAGACAATACTTCATATTAATATCAAAAATCTAGAATGTAATATGTAAAATCTGTACCCGCCCCGTTGCTATCCCCACTCTTAACCTTGACTATTTAATGCAATGTACTCTTTGAGCCATAACTTTTTAATTAACTTCTTCATATATTTATTTTTTTGGACTTTTCAACTTTTAAACCCATAAAAGAGCCATGCTTACTTGGGCTGGACTTGTAAGCTAAACCAGTTTATCTAGATATGTTTTTTGGATAAACTACCACAGTATCCAAACTATGGTAATTAATAATAATCATTAAATCCTAGGTAATTTAAAATACACCACAAAGTCAATTTTTTTTGGACATATTTACCCTTATTCTTAAATTAATAGTCATCTTCCTAGGGTTTTTTTATCCAATGCAAAATTAAGAAATAAAAGAAAATGAAAGGATATACTTACCCTAATTCTAAAATTCAAATCCCACTATTAGATATTCATTCTTTCCTTTTTAGCTAGGGTGACATTCCCCATTTATCCACCGACGATGCTTTTCTTGCCATAACAACAGTGGCTCTCTTCTTGCCATGGAACTTTTTTCCTTTCATTTTGTTCTCTCTCTTCGTTTCAAGGATCGGGTTTGTGCTCTGATATTAAAGTTTACGATGGTCTAGCCCAATGGGGCTGTAGCAGCGGCGGAGGAAGTGACCAACACATTTTTGGAAGATCAGTTTTCCCACTTCATCAACTATTTTTGTGCACTTAGATAGTCGTCGATTCTGGAAGTAGATGTTAATTTATAGTGAGAAATTCTTATTATAATTCCCCTTTTTATGTAATTTCTCAATTTTTTAAACTAATAACTACGTTTTTTATTTTGGTAAAATTTGCATTTTTTTGATGGGTATGAAACTAACAAGTTTTCAGTTTAAAATGAGAATATCTCATTGAGAATGATAATGAATTTCCCATTTTATTGGTTATAGAAATGAGATATTCTCATTTAGCAATGAGAAATTCTTGCCGTATACATATTTTTAATTGTATTTTTTTTTTCTATCACACTACTGAGGGAAAATTCTTATGATGTGCAGTTTTCATTTGAGAAATTCTCACTTTATGGTTTAAATCATGAGTAGTTTCAATTGTGTGTGTACATTCATGT
>BRYF01000027.1:10093586-10101086 GCA_030159135.1 Actinidia polygama | reverse complement strand
AGCCCATTACTAGTTATGTTGGACCCATGGAGGTATAGTGGGGATTTAACATATGTTTGTGTGTGTACCACACCATAGCAAATCCCTTGAATTTCCAACACATTTCCTCTTTCCCCTCTCAGCCGAATCTCATCCACCTATTCTCCCACATTCTCCCACTTTTCTTTTATCTTTTCCCCCTAAATTTAGCCAACACTTTCCACTTTTGTCTCCCACTTTCATTTTTTTTTTCTTTGCTTTTCTCTTTTCATTATTCTCTTCTTCATCAAATAATGGAAGAGCTCTCCCTTTCCCTCATTTTCTTTTCTTCTTTGTTCCTTCTCTGTGAGACGTGAGAACCAAAGAACTCCGGCCAAAGAATGCCATTTCCGGCCAATTTTCGGCGATCTCCGGCCTTCGGACAAAACACGAAAGTTGTTCATCTCTTCGAGTTCTTCGATTTCAACCAATTGGAATCCCGTTAGGACTCCGTTTGGACCCCCGTTTTCAGATTTTTCATTACGCTTCAAGAGGTAGTTTGATATTGTAGTATCGCCCCATCATTTTTATAATTATGATTTTGAGATGTGATTAGTTATTATTACAGCATTATTTGAATGTTTGGTTAATGTGGAAACATATAAATTATTCAGATTTGCTTTTATGAAATATTTGTATAAAATTCTAAGTTTCGAAATTCATTTTATAAGTCAATTTGGGGTTATTTAGAGTCCGAATTTAAAAGAGAGTTCTAAACAAAAGTTGTAGATCATATTAATACCTTTCTAACGAAACTTAAAATTTGTAATTCGGATATCATATGAAAAAGTTATGAGTAAAATACCGTTACTGTTATAAAAAAAAAATCTGTATAAAATTCTAAGTTTCGAAATTCATTTTATAGGTCAGTTTGGGGTTATTTAGAGTCCGAATTTAAAAGAGAGTTCTAAACAAAAGTTGTAGATCATCTTAATACCTTTCTAACGAAACTAAAAATTTATAATTCGGATATCATATGAAAAAGTTATGAGTAAAATACCGTTACTGTTATGAAAAAAATCCGAAAATACATATACGATATAATCTTTTCAGATTTATTTTAAAATGATGAAATTACGTATTTATGTGATTAAAATATATGCCGTGCTTGACTTGTTAAAACGTTAGAGATTTTTATTTTATTTTATTCGGTAATTATCTAATTTTGTTAAAAATGAAATGTTTAGATATTGTGAACTTTAATTATTTTTTTTATTTGATATATATATATATATGTATATATATATATATATATTATGATTTGAGCATTGGATTATCGATTATGGCATTGAGCATATCCATATCATAGTATCATTGTGGCCTTGTCGGCTTTTGCATGGCATTGGGTGGGATACAATGATGGAAGGTACTCCCCAAGGGAGGGGTACCAAGGTTGAAAATTCCGGATGTGGGTGTGGTTGTGAGGAAAAGGGCGGATGGCTCCCTAATAAACATTCACTCAAATCTTACTCGGTTAGCTCCCGGGGATTTGTTTTATCTACGCTCCTTGTGTGGGTGGCCCATATTCCGGTGGAGAGTGTGTGTGCATTGGGGTTGGCCCGGTTACATTTAAGCCGTATGGCTAGTTACATTGCCTTGGTGGCATCATCATTGCACCTCATTTCATTTTCATGATTTTAAAGATGGTATGACGTTTTTACAATATTATTCTACTAAGCCGTCGTGCTTAACAAACAAAACAAAACAACTTTCAGGTAAAAAGAAGAAGGGCAAAGGTCTAGCTTGACTAGACCGTGTTGGATTATTTTTAAATATTTTCGATTGAATTTAATTTCATCAGCTGTCTTGTGTTATTTAAAGTGAGAGCATGTAATCTCTTTTGGAAATTTGAATTCATGGAATATGATTGGACTACATTTGTTATATGTATCTGTTGTTGGGCACGTGTTAGCCCCTTTTGTTTTAAACATATGAATGGATTTATTTTAATATTAATGTTATTTTGGGCAAGTATTTAGTCCCTTCTCTAAATTGATAATATATAGTTTGAACTTTTATTTCCTTGACCTTGACTAGTCAACTCCATTACCTTTGACTTTTCAACGGTGTCCACGTAGGACTATTTTATTTATTTATTTATTATTATTTGACTTGTTGACTTAGCACCCATGGTATGGTTTTCGGGGCGCGACAGGAAAAGATAGAAAAACCACCCACTCCAAATAAGGTATAAGGCTAAATATGTGGGCCATATGTAGTTATATCCAATCCAATCCAATCCAATCCGTCCTTATCAAAACTCCAAACATACCCTAAAACTTAAACAACTTAGACTGTATGAAGTTTAACCAGATTAGTTAAAATATAGAAACATAAAAAGTATACCTTTCTTTAATGTTTCGCTTTTACGAACTTGATTGACCAAAGAAAAGCAGAATTTGGCGTCTCTACTCCACCCATATGGCAACGTTGGTGAATCCGCAACATCTAAATACAAAGACAAATGGTCCACATTGTTTCCCTTTGGAAATAGAAGCACCCGCCTGCCCACAATAAAAAAAACAAAGAATGCTTTAAGGTTTTATTTCGAAAGTTATGGATTTCAAATGGAGAAATTTGATGCGTACTTTCACAAGAAAAGTTACAAGTAGCTTGTGAAACTCTAGAAAAATTAGAGCTAGAAGATATTAATTTGACGGGATCCTCGTATAGCTACAAATTCCATTACAACACTATTGGATGGCGATTACAAATCGGTCATACCAAAGCTTCCAAACTCAATGTTCAAATCCAAGATAATACTAACAAATGGGAATTTGAGTTATTCTCGCTAAGAGTCTGCTTGGTTTGAGTGATTTAATGAGAAATGATTGAGACATAAGACTCTCTCATGCTTGAATTGTAAATTTAAGCAAGAAATGGCGTAAGAAAGAGTGAGAGATGGCCAGAAAGATAACTCTCTTACTAAGGCATACTTGTTTCTCCCCAAAAAAATACACACCATTAGCACCCAATGTGCGTGTCATTGCGTCACCTCACTTTTTTTGACCGGTAAAACCGATCACTTGGCAACTAAATTCAATTTCTCATAAATTTTGAGAGAATTTGGGAGAATGGTTCCATAGAAACGACCAAACAATTTCAAAAAGTTACCACAAAAATTCGTAAAGTACCAATGAAAATCACAACACCTATTTCATAACAAATATCTTTTTACATATCATAAAAAGTGGAAATCATAAAATAAATCACAGTAATACATAAATTCATAACTTAATAAATTGCCTGATCTCAAAGATATCATGAATATTCATAACCTATGGCCACATGAATTCATAAATGAATACAAGGACTAATCTGTTCATAAAAGTGACTGTAAGATATCATTAAAAAAATTAAAATAAAAACCACAATCCTTCATATGACCACATAAATTCATAACTTAATAAAACTGAGTATCATAAAAGTCACCCTATGAGATCATAAAACATACTAAAAGTATTCATAACATTCGGGCACATAAGTTCATAACTTAACAATCATTTCATTTCTTTTATTTTTCTAACCTGAGAAACCAAAATCATTTGTTGTCTTTTCTCCCCTAGATGCCAAGCAGACTTCAATAATTAGGGCTGAATCCTTTAATTTCCAACCCAAAAATAAAAACACAGCCCTAAGAGTGATGAGTAGATTAAGGTGAAAATCAAGTTCCAATGATATACACTCTGAATCTAAGAAGAAGAGGAGAGAGAGAGAGAGAGAGAGAGAGAGAGAGAGAGAAGTACTTACCAATTGTATCCGCCGACATTGAAAATTTCAGAATAGAGCTTAATTCTCAAGCTCGAAAATTTTTCGATTGTCCATGTGAACCGCGATGATGGCCGATCAGTAGTTTCTGCCATCAGGAGAGAGATCAGTCAATGGAGAGACTTGGGAATGGGAAATCACTGGGCGGATATTTCGTTTGGAAGTGGTTTTCTTCTTGCCTTTTTAAATAGGCTTTTTGTTGCCTTTTTAAAAAAAATAAAAGAAGGAAGGAAGGAATGGAAAATATAAGTCCACCTTTATGATTTCTTAGTATGGAAGGAAACAGAAAAATATAATGCTCCGTGGTAGTTTGGGCATCAATGCCCCCAAAATGTTTCTAGCCATTAGATGTACAAACTTAATCTCAATCGTTCAATTGAGAATGAGTTAACCAGTTACAACCGGTAAGAATTTTCAGATTTGCTTATATTGGTAGAGAAAGGTCAAGTATAAAAGGAGTCGATCCCCTGTTGTGATCTTGTTGTGCTTTTAAGAATAGTGGAACACATCAGCAAGTGACTAATCCAATCATGCACATTGGATAATTCATAGTTTGACTAAAACAGAAGTGATATCTTATGGTTCTTGTCCCTCTCTTCAGCTAAAACAGAATCAGCTTTTTCACTCTCTTTAGCTGAATTCATAGTTTGACTGTATAATTCGGGGCATTTTCAGCTATACAATCCTGGACTATAGATTGTATTTAAGAATTCTGCAAAACCTCAGTTCGTAAAATATCCAATAAATTGGATGATATAGTTGTCAAGGCATAGTAAATTCCATCAGAAACCATAAGTTGAGAAGCAACTGGAACTGGATTTTTAATATCTTGCTCCCCTTCAATTCTGGACAAGGCATCTGCCAAAATATTATCTTTACCAGGCTTGTAAACCATGGTATAATTGAAACCAAGTAATTTACTGAGATATTGATGTTGTCCGAGTGTTTGAATCACTTGATCCATGAGATATTTGAGACTTCTATGATCTGTCTTGATTACAAACTGCCTTTTCCAACAAATAATGTCTCCATTTGGCAATAGCTTCAATAATTGCAAATAACTCACTCACATATGTAGATGTTAAACACATTTGTGGACTCAACTTCTTAATGAAAAAAAGCAATGGAATGGTTCTGTTGGACCAATACAGCTCCAATGGCATGATTAGATGCATCCGTTTCTAGTTCAAAACGCAATGCAAATTCAGGCATAGTTAGGACAGGAGCTTGTGTCATTTTTCAACTTTAATTCATCAAAACTATCCTAAGCAACATCATCCCAAACAAAAGCATCCTTCTTCAAGAGATTTGTTAAAGGAATGGCAATAGCTGCATAACCCCTTATAGGGATATGAAACAAGAAAAGAAAGCAAATTCTCTATTCGAGCTAGAGATTGAGCTCCTTAATGAACGAGAAAATACTTAATTCTGCATACTTTTATTACCTTAATATGAGTCAACTATTTATATACATTGTTGTAACAAGCTCAACAAATTCTTTAACTGCTATAACAACTAATTGTTATAACAAACTACTACTAACAACTCAGTTCCCCTGTTGCTTCTTGTTTTCCCTCTTCTTATATTTCATATTCTTTCATCCACTCTGGAATTCTTCTGTTTCTTCTTGTTCTATTACCAGCAATAGTGCCATTCTCGGCCTCTCCCTTTTCCACTTCCTCTGTTTCGCCAGTCTCATCTTCTGCTGCTACATTTGTAACACTAAACTTCAACATGGTATAAATTGGGCTACTAGCTACAATCGAGACAAAAGAAAAAACCAAACTCCAAAACGGAAGAGAAACAACTCGCACAGATCGAGAGAGATTTATTCTACTATAGAAAAGAAAATTCCACCAAACTCCAGATTCACAGTCCATAGCCACCAAAAAGGATATCAATATTCATTCCCAGGATTTCTTAAGAGCCAAATCTGAGAACATCGTGTTCGGTAAACAATAGTCACAAGATAACAACATTGCTATTTTTTAATATTTTAACACTGTAATTAATTAAAAATAATTTCAATTTTTTCAAAATAGTTTCCACCATTGGAGTTGCTCTCAAGTAAAACGATTATGTTGATTAAGGTATTTTGTTGGGTAATTTGGAGGTGTCCTGTTGACAATCACTTGTACCATTTCCTTAGGTGACTAGACTTAGTCTCCGTTTGGTAATGCTTAAAAGTTAAGCTTTTTTTAAGCTTATTATCTAAAAAAAATTAAGATTTTTTGACTTTTTTGTTTTTCTGGCTTTATTTTAGATAAAAATAAACAAATAAGCAAAAAAGACAATTCTGACTGATTTTTTTTTTGCTTATTTGAAGTAAAAAAGCCAATCGAAAAGCTCAAATAAGTTAGTTTTAAACGGAGCCTTAGATGTGAAGGTTGCAAAGTCGCCATTCGCTCCAGTCAACGGTTGGCTCCCAATATGCCCCATTTTTAGTAGTATGATTGTTGGGTGCGGTTTGGCATTAATTTTATTTTTTGTTTGGCCTTTTAAGCTTCATTGGTTTTCAAGTTTGTTTTACTTTTAGTGAATATTTTTATCGTTTTATTAAAATTTTATATTTTCTCACTTCTTTTTTATGAGAGGATTATAAAAATATAAAAAATTGTTTAAATTTAAAAAATAAATCCACTAAAAACAAAATCTTAACTAATTTGGTGATTAAAAATGATTTTTTTTGTTTTAGTAAAAAAAATCAAATTAGATTAAATACTTACATTTTTAAATTTCTCTATTAAAAAAGAATCAAAAAGTATAAAATTTTGATCAAATGATTATAAAATTTACTGAAAACAAAAGAACTCGAAATTAAAATACCTAAAAAATATTAAAAAAAAAATAGGCCAAATTAAAAGACAAATTAAAAACATCAACATGCATTTATAAAAGTTTTTTCTACCCATATAAAACCATCTATCAACTCTCCATCCCGTGGGAAATTTATTACTGATACTACGTCATCGGAAAATACTCCGGCATCTCATGCACAATTAAGGCCCAGTTTGGGTTATATTTTTTTTTAGTTTATATTGCTGCCTTAGTTTTTGAGGTACTTTATCTGAATGAACTTTGCTCACTATTTGATTAAAATTTTATATTTTTTTAGTTTTTTAAGTTCCTCTTGACGAGAGAAGTTTAAAAAATAATTTCTGGATTTTTCTCGTCAAGGAAAACCGAAAAAATATAAATGTTTGATCAAACAGTGATTATTTTTTTATTAAAGATGAAAAAATTCAGAAGCCAAAACAGGTATATAAACTTAGAAAAACCTAACCCAAACTAGGTCTTAGTCTCAAAATTCACTTGCCAAATTATATAGAAATTATTATTGAAATTCAGTTGAATTTTGAGCAGAACAAGTTTTACCGGCAAATGGAAATCTCAACAACTCATATTTGAATTTTAAGATGGCCAAATTTTACCGGCACATGGAAATTAATCAAACCACTCATACTATTATTCAACCAACCAAATCAGCATTCCAATTATAAATTATCCACAAACTCATGGGGTCCATATACTCTTGCCTCATTTTAATGTTCAAAATTAAAGTAGCCCAGTAACAAATTACATTACAAAAATGCCTAACAACTAATAACAAAAAATACATAACTCCATTTTTATATGCTTACACTCAAAAATTCATAACCAATACCCGTACATATACCAATACTAACATCATAGCTTTCTCTAGCCATAACCCTA
>BRYF01000027.1:10073586-10083586 GCA_030159135.1 Actinidia polygama | reverse complement strand
ATTATAAAAATTTTATTTAAATTAAAAAAATTCACTTCAAACAAAAATATTAGCTAATGTTTTAAGTAAAAAATAATTTAATCCATAATGTATTTTTTATGTCCAGTTCAAAATGTCAATAAAAAAATTAAACAATATTTTTTCTTTTACCCTTTCTCTTTTATAGTATTAAAGTTGCAGTATTGCCCATGCCCAAGCCGGCCATTACTGTTTCACCATTCAAAGGAATTTGCAAAAAGAAAAGAAAAATGCATGCTAGAAAGAGAAAATGGGAAGTGAAGGCCTAGCCAAGTGGTATGGGAAAGCCTTACCCAGACTTTGGTCTCGGGTTCAAAACTTTACAAGTCCCCAGAGCATAACTCAAGTAGCAAAAGGTGATGGTAGTGTGATGTCAGCCTAGCTCGCAGCTACCGTGTGAGGGTCCGATTCCTGAAAGATGAAAAAGGATCATTGGCAAGCTAAATTTCAAGGCAAACCTTCAACCATGTGCCACTTGAGGCATAACCTGCGATTTACCTCCTCCATCAAGGCCAAGACAGGACAAGTGGGGGCTCCTAAGATTGGATTTCAACACAGGTGTCATGTTTCTGTCAGCTGAGATGACCCCTGTGGCGGTGCTTAGCTTTTTTCCCTTTGAACGCAAGGGATCAGGGATTCAGGATCCTCTGAAGATACCCTAATTTTCAAAGGCCTCAGTCAAGTTGACAACATAACTCACCTGTGTAATTGCTGATTGAAATCCAGATGGGGATAGTGAATATCCATTGGCCATAGAGCGATCCCAAAGGAAGCTTTGAAAAGGTTGATTTTTCTGACATATGGATCACCTACAAAGATCACAACATTTCCACATTATTTTCTTACACAATGATACGATGGTTTTTAATTTCTTATCGATCGAAATAAAACACCAATTGTTTTGTCTTATAATTTTATAATGAGTAGTGCTATGGGTTCCCATAATATTGCACCCCAAATGCACACCTGAGTGAGGTAGAGCATTTGGATTGACTGGATGTGAGGTCCACCCAGTCATGTCAGTCAATCCTAATGCTACACCTCATCTAGGTGTGTATTTGGGGTGCAATATTGGGGTACCCATAACATTTTTCTTTTATAAATACCACCGACGCCTGCCGCCTGGTTTGGGTTTCGTTTTTTTTTGTGTGTGATGTTTTGCTATTTTTTTTATTTTTTAAGGTATGTTCGTGTGAGTTTATTTTCGAGTGAGTTTGTGAGAATTTATTTTAGAATTTTTTTGTCACTCTTTAGCATTGTAACCGAAAAGTAAAATTCTAATTTTTTCAGCTACTCGAAACAGGCCCTGAAACATAATTTTGGATGAGGTTTATACTAAACCCAAGTTTGAATTAACTTTTCTTGAGGTTTTTTTTATTGATTTTTTTATATTTATTAATTTTTTCTTAGCGTTTGATAAAAAATTATACTCTTAATGATAGGAATTTGAAAACTTACTAAAGACAAAAGAAAATTAGTTAATTTATCGAGTAAGTAATAATTTTTTATCTTTAGTAAAATTGTTTCAAATTAGCTAATTCGAATTACTCTCGTCATATGAAAACCCAAAAATATAAAATTGTGATTAATCGGTTAAAAAATAGCCTATATTTTCTATTGAGTGAAAATCAAATTTCGTTTTGTAATATTGAACTTCTTCACAACCTAGGTCAAAAGTTTTAGATTTTCAGATTGTTATCGTACTAGAAAATTATATTTTTATTTATCAAATTCCAAAAAAAAAAGCTAATAAAAAATGTAGAAATAGAAAATCGTTAAGAGTTAAATGAGACACCCAAACAAGTCTCAGACAATCAGACGCAAGTTGAATGAAACAGCAATCTCCAAAGTGATTGATGGTATTGGTAACCTAACCTTATACTTTGGAGGAAGGTGGCCAAACCTTATTTCAACGTCGTCGTACATCAAAATATTAAAAAATACATACGGTCGCGTATATCGTATCAGATAATAAATAAAAATAAATAAAAAATATAGGACGATAGTTAATTAAGATTTAAAGTTGTATTAAAATCTATTATCCATAAATTTATGAAAATATATTAAAAAATATAAAAAATATGTTGACGTTTTAACTTTTTGATATTATTTAACTCTAAACCAGTACCCAGTAGACAATAATTAGCCTGACCTTAATAAATATTGCTATTAAAGTCAAAGCAAGTCCATGTTTATTTTTTTTCGATGGTTAACATCCATGTGTATTTAAAACAAAAGTTGTGATTCGTAAAATTGAATTTTCCACTTCTTTAAAATAATATGATTCTCATGACTCAAACGAACATTATATTTAAAGATGTATTTGGATTAGAAATTTAGTGAGTGAAAAAAATATACTTTAAAAAAAAATTAGCTCCTAATAGAATATTAAAAATAATTTTAAAAATAATGAAGGTTACTATTACTTTTAATTAGGTGATTGTATTTGTTAGAATTATCGAAACTCCAATTTTCTCTCTCTTGTGAAGAAGTTTTTATGAAAGGCATTAAAAAGTTTCTTCTTCCCAAAATGTTTGATCAATTGTAGTAAGAAAAATAGACTTTTTTATTTTAAAACAAAGGGTCCATGTTTAGGGGAAAAGCTATGTTATTTAGAATATATTGTTGTAATTCCAAAAATTTATTTATATTTGTAAATTGTTTTATGTCAAATAGCCCATATTTATATGGATTGTGTTAGCCCTATGGCGTCAATGCAATTATGCTGCAAATATTTTGATGATAACAAATTCTATCATATTGCTCTAATGTATTTAATTCAAGTATGATAGTTCCAAGAAATATTCAAGCACACATTCTCAATGATCAAAAAGAACCGAAGACATTTGGACTTCAAAGCAAGAAGCCTTCAAGTACTGAAGAACTCAAGACTGAAGAATCTTTCCTAGGGTATTCTTGTAAAGCTCTTGTATGGTTAAACTCTTGAGGCTCTAGAATGACTTTAGGATCATTCATACATTCTTTCAAAATACGAAAATGCATTAGAACTTAGGGTTCTTATAAATAGGCTAGCAATAATTCTTATCTTTTAAAATTTAATTGCAAGTTTGAAAAATTGGCTAGTAATAATTCTTATCTTTGAAAATATAATTGCAAGTTTGAAAAATTGGTTAGCCACACTTTCTGACTTTGAAAAATTGCTTGCAAGTTTGAAAAATATGTTAGCCATAATTTATGACTTTGAAAAATTGCTTGCAAGTTTGAAAAATTGATGAGCCATAATTTCTGACTTTGAAAAATTACTTGCAAGTTTGAAAAATTGGTTAGCCATAATTTATGACTTTGAAAATTTGATTACAAGTTTAAAAAATAATGTCTAACTTTGAAAACTTGATTGAAAGTTTGAAAATTAGCTAGCAAATTTTGAAATTCTCTCCAAATGTTATATTCTTGCTAAGATCTATAAATACCTATCTTTAGCTCTCATTTTTACAAGACACTAAGTGAAAAACAAGCAAGTTTAGAACTCAAAGCATTCTCCATTTTTATATATTCAATATCCCTTGAGCCTTTCAAGTTCAATTCATAGAAGAGTTCTAGTGAGAGATATTATTGTAAAAGCTTTATTTGTATATTTTTCTCAAAAAGGAGAATTGTTATTGTGAGAGAAATCTCAAATCTTATCCACAGTAAATTGTGTCAAGAGGGTTGGTGTGACCCTTGTGAGGTGAGAAGGTTTCTCCACCTTGTAAACAAGAGAGGTGTACTCTTGGTGTGTGAAGGTTTGAACTCGACCTGTAAGGAGTTTGGATTAGTGGATTGAAATCTCAAGTGGTGTGCTTGGGGAGTGGACGTAGGTCAGGTAAACCGAACCACGATAAATCGCCGAGTTTGAATCTCTCTATCCCTTTCTCTTTATTATTGTGCTCATATTGATATTATCTGCTTTATACTCATTTTTATATTATTCTAAACTCTTAACTCGGTAGAATTTTTATTAAAAGAAAAGTTTGCCATCAACTCTATTCACCCCCCTCTAGGGTTGATTATCTGGGTAACAGATTGGTACAATTACTTTATTTTAAAAGAGTACATGGTTTGATAGACTACTTTATTTGTTAGCTAATTAGGAAAATTAACGAATGGTATTATTATTATTATTAAATGAAAGATGTCCATTTAAGCATAGTTATCAGAACCGAACCAGAGATTGAATCGGTCAATGTATCGGTTCAATGGTTCACCGGTTCAACCGGTTATATAATAAATAAATATTAAAAATATATTTAAATAAAAATAATTATTAAAAAATTATAAATGGGTTAAAAGATATTATTTTTTTATACAATAATTTAACATAAGTACAAAAATAAATATCTATAAAAAAAGTACAAAATATATAATTATAAAAATATTCAAGATGACTTTTTTTTTCTTCTAATTTAATATTTTTAAACTATTACTTATTGATATTTTTATATTTAAAAGAAGTAACGTAAAGTTTATCCATAATGTGTATTATTAAGATAATAATGTGCATTATTTGTGTGACCTTTTATTTTTTTTACTTTTTCTTCCTATACCCTCCTATTTTTTATCTTTATTTTTTAATTTAATTTATATTTTTTATATTGAATTAATTTTTGATAACACGTATCTCGATATATTGAATTATAATATAATAAATATATAAAGATGCGATACCAAATGTAAGAAAGGGAAAAATATGTGTTATTTAATTAGTCATTTTTTTTTTCTTTTCTTAATTTTCATTTGAAGATTTTATTTTTTTTAATCAAAAAATCATAAAACATGTTTTAAAAAAAAATAATAATTTTAAATCTTGGGCAATTTTTTTTTTTTTACTTTTTTCAAAAATCGGCCGGTTCACTAAATACCGGCCGGTTCACTGATTTTTCAAAATACCGACCGGTTCACATGCATTTCCGATAAATTAATTGAACCGAACCGATTCATAGTCCGATTCCCAGTTTAACCGGTTAAACCGGCCGATTCGGTTCGATTTTTATAACTATGCATTTAAGCTTTTTTAAGAAAGTGGAGTGGAGTGGAGTGGGATTCTAGTTGCTAAAAGGATCATCTCCTTTTTTTCTTCAAAATTCTTGTTGATTGGATTCGTCATTATCCCGCATTATCCAATAGTTGTTTAGAAAAATATTTTTAAATTAAAAAGAAAAAAATCAGCATTAGATTTGGGAGCGTTTAGAAGGAAGGCTCGAACAAAATAACTCTTTTGTATAATATATAGTAAGTATAGAACTTAATAAGCTAATAAGTCGTAACTCCAAACAATGCCTTACTTATCTTAAAGTCGTGACGAATTCTACACTTTCATTTCACTCTTCTTTTACTCGTTGGATTGTGATTATAATTTTCTTATGTAAACCTATATAAAACAGCCCTCACGATTAAATGTGGCATGAATTACTCGACGAAGTAGGAAAGAGCACTATTGAGAAATTTAGAAAATAAAGATAAAAAAAATTATTATAAAAATTGAGAGTTTAATTTTTCAATAGTGATAGGTACACACCCACTTTTGGGTGTGTATAAGATACACTCATTTTTACCCTCTTACAAAATAAGTGGGACCCGCCCTAATTAGGATTTTCACGTTTTTTTAAAAATTCTAATTAAAGTAGGTCCCACTTATTTGTGAGAGAGCAAATTGGATGTGTCTTGTATACCAATCATTATTCTTAAATTTTTTTTCTATAAATTAAAAAACAAAATCTGTTATATTCTCTAATTAAAGTTATTTAGAAACAAATATTAAATTTTGCACCTGATTGACGGTTGGTGGGCCTGTTTTTGAAGTGGTCACAGTATCAAAACTGTGAACACAGACATTTCCAAATTCAAACCAGCAGGGCCCCCCACTAGATTTGGAAACTTGCACTCGACTTTTCCCAACTAATGGGTCCTACCTCTACGGTTTGATTCCCCAAATTCTTTTTACTTTTTCAATGAGTATAAAATAAAGAACCCAAAAAATTATGGAAAATGCTATGGTTACTTTTAAGTTGTATCCCAAATACACACCTAAGTGAGGTGAAGCATTTAGATTGGCTGAAAGGACTGGGTGGACCCCACACCCAGTCTTTTCAGCCAATGACATAAATTGTGCTTGGATCAATAGTTTAGTAAAAGAAAAATAAAAAAAATTGGTAAACTCAATGACTTAGATTTATTCTGATAGATTCAACTGCTCAGATTTATTCATTCTCCCTTTTTTTTTTTCCACCATGTATCTCTCCTAAATCTTTAATCTAAATATAGACATGAAAAAAAGTGCACAGAAATTTTTATGTGTATTATAGATTCAATTAATATTATGTAAAGGCGTATGAAACCATAAATAAATTAAAAATGCTATGCTTACCTTATGCTTTGACTATTTTAATTTATCATTTGATTTGTCATAATCCATAATTATTGAAAAGAATATATATTCTCAAAATTTATAGAGTTGAGAGCGTTGCGAGAGCTTTAATATATTATATTTATTATAATCTAGTTTTTTTATATTTAATGTTTTTATTGTGTTAATAAAATAAAGTATTTGTATTTTTATGTATTTATAAAAAAAAAATGAATGATTTTGTTTATTATTAATGTCCTCAGATTGTTTAGATGTAAAGCATCATCTGTTAGTTTACAAAAAAATCAACCTGGCTCAGAAGTCCAAAAACTTATCATAAATTATGAATTCGTCATTGAAAATAGCAAATTCATGGATTGACTTAAATTAATTTGCAAATTAACCCCGAATTTAGGGTCAATTCGCAAATTCGTTTGCCAACCACCCCAAACCCATCTATTGACAAGATTCATGTCATATCATATACAGTTCCCAAGTGTTTAATTATGAACATCACACATGCACAAAGATTTGGTAGAAAAAGATATAGATTGAATAAGATTTTCATAGTGGTTGTGAAGTGTTTGGATACGCTTCAATTATTTTAGGACTTCGTTTCTCTACAGTCCTAAAATGTACTACATCGGTCAAGTCCAAGATATTTAGGCCCGTGGTGAGCGTATTTTGATGATCTCAATTGTTCATATTATAGATTTTATTGAGAAATCAAAAATTTAATACTGTAAAAAATCAGATTAATCGGATACAAATCAATAGTAGATCAATATCAATTTATATCAAAATAAATGAGTATAATTTTTTTTGTCACACTAATTTATTAATTTATAAAATATCACCCAAATAATACTAACTGTGCCCGATTAACGTTAATTTTTGCAATATTGATGTTCACGATTAATTTTACAATATGAACGATTTTGATCATTAAAATAAATTCGATATGATAATCATTTGTGGGACTGCAGGGAAGCCAAGTTCGTTATTTTATCGAACACGTTTCAACTTTGTTTTATATTTGTTTTTAAGTTATTCTTATTGTGTCTTATTATGAGAGTGATATATACATGTTTTAGACATAAAAGGGAAGGGAAATAATTTTTGCACTCTTTTTTTTATCAAATGCACTCCATATTTTATCCTTATTATGGAGTGCATTTGGTAATTTATTTTTTACTCTTTTTTTATCAAATACACTCCATAATAAGGACAGAAAATAGAGTGTATTTGATAAAAAAAAAAAGAGTGTAAAAATCATTTTCCAAAAGGAAATGATATATTTTTTCAGGAGGATTAGGATACACGTTATTTATGCTGATTGGGGTCTTCTTATTCTCTATTTTGTAATATTTTATTTTTTAATAAAATACTATTTTCTTTGCCAATGAAAAAAAACAATTGTAACATGATGTTTTATATTTGTCCTTAAGTTATTCTTTTTATTTTCAAATTAAATAGATATTTTTTAAATTAAATCAATTTTTTTATTATAAAATGAATAAATTCACTAAAAATGAAAAAACTCGCAAATCAAAAAATAATGAGAATTGTGGAATTTAATCTTTGGTGTTCTAATAGAATTGTGTCTTTTGACAAGTAGAGTCTCGTTTGGCCTAGCTAAAAGATAATTCTTTTTACTTTTGTCTAAAATATAAAAAATGAGATAAAAAATTATCGTTTCTTATTTTGTGATGGCTAAAATACTAGTTCTTTCAACATAAATTAATAGAAAATCTCCGATGATGGCTAAATTTATTAAAAAATTTAGGCCAAAAAAACTCGTAAAATAATGCTAAAAATTTATCTGCTCAACCAAATTAATAATTCTAGCCAAACAAGACCTAATTAGGTATTTAACATCTGGGGTATCGGAGCAGATACGAGGTTTCAGGTTTTTAGTGGGAAAAAAAGCAATTGAAGATAGAAAGTCCTTGAACAAAGCACATGGTTTTACCCAACAAGAATTGACAATACAGGAGGAACAGAGAATATAAACTGTCTGTAATGATTTGGCTTCAAAACTAAATGGGTAAATTTCACTGACACCTCCTACGTTAATTTGAAATAACATTCCACTTCCTTTATTTTTTGAAATTACAAAGAAAACCCCTGTCAGCCAAAATCAAGGGTGGGCACTACTAGCCCGATGGTACGCCAAACCTGACCAGTTTTTTAGGGGCTTGAATTACTATATTAGGCTGTTGGGATGAGCTGAGTTTATATTTCAAGTCTATTTATATATTGAGTTGGGTTTATAAATTTAATTTATAGGCCAATCCGCCCCAAATAACTAATATATTAATTATTTTATAATATTATTTATGTTGAAAATGTGAAGAATACAAAGAAAGAGTGGTATTATATAATTCTATTAGTATATGTTTGGATTACTTAAAGACTTAAAAAATAATTTTCTTTTAAGTACTATAGAATACGTACCATATACTTAAGGTTAATGAAAAATTACAATAAATAAAAGTAAATTCTTAAATATAATTGAAATTTAGAATGCCAAACAAATGGATTTAATGGGATAGCTAGGGAAATTAAAAGTTTTAGGGCTAGGCTTGGGAATTCAACGATAGGCCCGCATCGGGTTAGGCTATATAGTATAAGTCCGACCCAATCCAATGAATTGCCAGCCCTAACTAGAACCACCGGTGATTCTATTTGGACCTAAGGAATCTTTCTTCGGCACCAGTTTTATTTTGGATAAACATCTTCTCCATTCATATTTTTGACAATTACAACCACTCTTCTACAGTTCTAAAATAGCATCGATCTTTTTTTATTTTTAAACTATTAATACAATTCTCCACAAGTGCTAATGTTTTTACAAAGTTGCATACTTCTTTTGAAAATTGACAAATATTTTGGGTTATTTCAAAATTAAATAAAGGACCAATATGTGACGGATATAATAATATATAAAAGAAAAGATAAAATAATAATAAAAAAATTTTATTAACTTTTTGAATGTATTATTTATTTTAAAATACTCTAAAATAAAATAGCGGTACTTTAATTTGGGATGGATGGAGTAATTCCTAATGCGTAATGAACTCGATGAACTCAAATTTTTTGTGTGAATAGTTTTGCGTAAATGTCATTGGGCTTCTCTAAGGTTTTAATAAATACAACCGCTTTTTTTTTATAATTTTAAAAATAATATTGGTCTCGTTTACTTTTGAAATTATTGTCAAGATTTTCTTATAGAACTGATTTTTATGCAAAAATAATAATTTTTTTTCTTAAATTTAGGGCTTAAAAATTTATTTTCTCAATAAGTTTATTAAAATAAATAAATATTCCTACAAAATAAAAATTTTCGATGACTTCATTATGACCAAGACAGGCCTTATATGATGCTGGTAACATGATACTGGTCACAATGCATACCTCAAAACTCTGTTTTAAAATTTTAATGACTTCGTTATGACTAAGACGAGCTTTATATGGTGTTGGTAACATGGTGTACTGGTCACAATGCATACCTCACACTCAGTTTTAAATTGACGATAAGAGTCTCAAAATATGTTTAGACTAAAAATAATTAAATAAAAGTCAATAAATTATTTTGGTTGACTGACTATATATTCACATCAGAAGTTAAAATCAACA
>BRYF01000027.1:10063586-10066086 GCA_030159135.1 Actinidia polygama | reverse complement strand
CAAAGAACCCAATCCCAAATCTAATTCTCGAACTCTGAAATTATCTTTGTTTCACTCATTTTCACAAAATCTCTAATTTTTCAAAATCTATAAAATTATCACATCCACAAGTTTCCTAGCTAGAAATTCTAGTCCCCATATAATGGACCCTATTATGACTTTTGGAAACAAATATATTACCTGAAGCCAACATATATACAAGCCCAATAACTATAGGGCTTTGTTGAATATAAGACAAACTTTACATTTTGGGTAAAGAGAAACTATTGTTGCTCAAAAGCCATATCTTATGGCCAAGAGAATGTTTAATTATGCATTTTAATAGTATAAATATTGGGTTAAACATTTGAAAACTCAGATGCACCACATTGGGAAAAAAATTATGCTCTTTGCTTCTTTTGGAAACACATTGTAAAATAGAAGGCGAAATTTGTAAATAAATGGGAAATGGTATAAATTTTATCAAATCAATGAAATTGTTTTTGTTTTTTCGAAATTAATAATAGGTCTAAATATTGTAACTTGTTAGAACTAACAGGTTTAAAATTGTACTGATTTGAAATTCCCCCTATATAGAAATGGTGATGAGGTTTACAAACCCCTTTTCAACTACACTCTATTTTTTTATTTTTATTAAGTAAAATTATCTAAATATCTTTAGGTATGGGATCACACTTCATGTGAGTAAGCAATATTACTTTAGACACAAGCATATCTCATGTGAATACGGGATAATTCGTGCAATAATTTATATAACATCCGTAACTTTATTCTTAATTCATTTTAATACAAAAGACGTGATTTTAAGGTCGAACAGACAACTAATGTGAGGTATACTAAGTGAGGACTGCTTATTTGACAAGGTTTTGCATGGAAATCAACACTTTGTCATTACCAATTTTGGCCCATTCAATTTCACGAGAAATTATTGAGTTGTCTTGGAAATCTTAGTGGTGTTTTAACTTTAAAGTGATTGGTCTAAACAATGGAATCCTCTCAGATATATTTTGAAGTAAACAAGCGATACACAAAAAAGGGAACTAGCTCGGATTCTGTTTTCAGGTCTCTCTCTTTCATAACTGTGTGTATATATAAGAAAATCATTTTTTTATGTAATTATGTTCTTGCAATTCGTTGAGATAGTAGGATGCGGTGACGTGACAATGACATTGTTATAAATAAAAGTATCTTAAAAGTAATTCCAACCATATTCCATATTTTTAATTTGGAGAATGAAGTTGCTCAAATAATATTATATTTTTATCCTAAACATTGAAGAACCAATTTTGATTCGATCTCCATCTCTCTCTCAAAAAAATAAATGATTCTCCAATATGTTTAAAAATTTATTGAAAAAACAAATGAAGAACCCTGATCTCCAAACTACCACCTGTTTATTTTTGCTAAAATATTTATAATTATTAAATTATAAATTATTTTTTTAAAAAAATTGATATCAGTATAAGGATATTAATGACATCTTTTTTTGCCTTTGCTAGATGAAATTACTCAAACATCCTTGTATTTATATTCTATATTACTTATTTTTATCCGCAATGAAGAACATTTAAGTAATTTTACCTAACAAAGGGAAAAAATTAGTACACATGGATTCGAGGGAAGCATAAAAATCATCAATATATGTTTAAAGGGGATTAATGTTAAATATCGATCATTAGCAAAAATTTTAAAAATCAAAATTTAATTTTTTGAAGAAAATATAGTTGTAAAATTGGACTTGGAAGAAATGTAGGTAAATTCCGGAAGAAAGTAAACGAATATTAGAGTTTTTTGGGGACAAATTTCACTAACCTCCCTGAGGTTTATGATAAATACAATCATCTTCTCTATAATTTTTAAAACAACACTTACTTCCCTTACTTTTGAAAGTATTATTATGATTCCTCTTGAAGCTATTTTTTTGACAAAAATGACAACCAATTAAAATAAAATAAATATTTTTCCATCTTTTTTCAAAACATAATTTATTCATAAACTATCCCATTTTTTTTTATCAATAAGTAATTTTCTTTTAAAAAATTAATCTAAATAGTTTATTTTTTAAGTACTTCTAAAATTGATATTTTATATTACAAAATTGGTCATGCATTTACTAAAAAAACTTTTTAGTATTTATTATAAAAGAAAAAAATATTTTAACAAAGTACATAAATAGTGTTGTTTTGAGAAAAAGGATAATATTTATTAAATTTAGTGGTGTGTTGAGAAAAAAATATGAAAATATTAAACATTACATAAGTTTAATGTTTAATGTTTATTAAATCTTGCTATTTTTGCGTTTAATGTTTATTAAATCTTACTATTTTTGCCACAAAATAGCTTTAAGGGAATCTTAATAATAATTTCAAAAGTAAGTAATGTCAGTGCGATTTCAGAAACTATACGAGAGGTGACTGTATTTGTTAAAATTTTAGTGAAATTTAGCCCCATTTTTTTTTTAAATAGAGATAACAATAGATATTTGAGTTTTGAGTTGTAA
>BRYF01000027.1:10048586-10056086 GCA_030159135.1 Actinidia polygama | reverse complement strand
GAAGGTTCAAGACTTACCCAAACGTAGCGCAGTTGCCATCTAGGACTTTTCATTCAGTCAACTTCTCGAACTTTCACCGAAGGCTCAAGACTTACCCAAACGTAGCGCAGTTGCCATCTAGGACTTTTCATTCAGTCAACTTCTCGGACTTTCACCGAAGGCTCAAGACTTACCCAAACGTATCATTAACTTTTCAAAAACTATTTTTCAATTTTCAATTTTCAACATATATCAAGTTACATTTGCTAACAGCTTTTAATGTAAATAATATAATATGCATGATATTATAAACCATTAATAATATGCATTATTAAAAATTATGTCGAATGCATTTGTTATAATCAAATTATATAAACATAACCATAAATCAATTGTCCATTTACAATATTTTTTATAAACCATGTATTTTTTATTTCAAGTTCAATACTTAAAATAATGTCTTAATAGACTTTATATAAGCTATTAACAACAAACCCAAAGTAAAACCCCAACAAACTAACCCCATTTACCTCAATTTGAATTTTACGCCATTTGATATGAAGACCTGACTCCCATGATCATTATACTAAAATTTTGCCTTGATCCGACGTCATCTCACCGTTGATCTATGTCACTATGATCAAAGACTAACCACACTATATAATTTCTCTCATTTCTCTCTCTCTCTCTTTCTTTTCTTTCTTCCTCTCTTTTCTTTCTGGCGTGCTTTCTCTCACTGCCTCCTTTCGATTTTCTCCTCTCCATTTTCCTTCTTATATATACATATATAATTATCTTTAATTATTATTTTTATTATTTAATTATTCTTTCTTTTTCTTCTCTTTTTCTTTTCTCTTTTCCATCTTTCGGCCGAAAGTCCATTCAATTTGTCCTCCATTATACCTAAATTACACTCAGCCCCTTCAACTTAATTATCTTCTTTAATTTTATTCTAAAAGTTATGAATCTTTCAATTGAATCCCAATTTAAAATACACTTAGGTCCACTAATCCACATGTGGCCTAATTAACTATACATAAATTCAATTATACCCAAATCCAAAATTATTCATATATATAAAGAAAATTTATTTTATTTTATTTATTTATTTATTTTATTTAAACCTTACACCACAGCCATAACACGGAAGACTGCTTCCATCTGAAGGAACAGATCACCGACCTCATCAAACGGGGATATTTGAGAAAATATGTAGCTGATCGCCCGCCTCTCCACTCGCCAAAAAGGAGATATGGCGACAATAGACCAACTGCATGTGATATACAAGTGATTCATGGTGGATTCGGATTTGGTGGATGCTCAAATTCTTCCAAAAAAAGGCATGCTAGGAGCGCCAATGGGCGAGATGAAGAAGAAATCTACAACCTTTCCTCGCTTGTCGTTGATGCTCATCCTATCACCTTCAACAATGATGATCTAAGAGGCCTCCACCTTCCCCATGACGATGCCTTGGTCGTATCAGCTGTCATCTCCAACTTCAATGTTCAGCGAATCTTGATCGACAATGGGAGCTCGACAAACATCTTGTTCATTTCGGCTTTTAAAAAAATAAAGATCGGACTGAATAAACTCTATTCCTTCCATACCCCATTAGTAGGGTTTGGAGGGAATATAATGCACCCGCTTGGATGGATCATATTGCTTGTAACCTTGGGAACGGAGCCATATCAGACCACCGTTGGGCAAGACTTCATCGTCGTAGATTGCCCTTTGCCTTATAATGCAATTCTAGGTCGCCCTACCTTGGGAGGGGTTAAGGCAATCACCTCAACCTACCACCTAAAGATGAAATTCCCTACGTCTACAGGGGTGAGTGAGGTAAGGGGCGACTAGAAAGTGGCGAGGCAATGCTTCATTTCGGCCATGAAGACATAAACCTCCTCAGACATCCAATAGCCTCGCCGATGCTGAGATAGAGCTGTTGAGGGACGACATGGAACCGATCGTCCTGGTGGATCCCCAAGAAACCGAAAATACCAAAACCCTTGAAGAAGTCACCCTAGTCTCCATATACCCAGATTATTCAAATCGCCATGTTATGATCGGTACTGAACTGACCAACTACCTGTGTTCCGCCCTGATAGAATTCTTGAAGAGAAACTTTGACGTCTTCGCCTGGTCACAAGGCGATGTCCCTGGCATTGACTCCCAAGTCGCCATGCATAAATTGTTCACTAATCCCGACTATCCCCCAGTTCGCCAGATGCGAAGAAAATTCACCCCTGAACGCCTAAAGGTCATCGAAGAAGAAGTGGCGAAGCTCATTAAAGCCGACGTCATCAAAGAGGCCCATTATTCGGAGTGACTCACTAATGTTGTCATCGCCCCTAAGAAGGGGGGAAATGGAGAGTATGTGTTGACTTCACCGGCCTCAACAAAGCGTGCCCAAAAGACAGTTTTCCTTTACTAAAAATTGACTGATAGTTGACGCCACGTCCAAACATGAGCTCCTAAGTTTTATGGACGCCTTCTCCGGTTATCACCAAATTAGAATGTTCCCTCCCGACGTGGAAAAGACTTCTTTCATCACAAAGCGAGGATTATATTGCTAGAAGGTCATGCCATTCAGATTGAAAAATGCTTGGGTGACATACCAGAGATTGGTCAATAAAATATTCAAGGAATTGATTGGGAAGACGATGGAAGTATATATTGACGACATGTTAGTCAAAAGTCTCAGGACAGCCGACCACATCGCCCATCTAGAAGAAGAGTTTGGTGTCCTACGGAAACACCGGATGATGTTGAATCCTTCAAAGTATATTTTCGGAGTATCATTTGGAAAATTCTTTGGATTTCTTGTAACCAAACGTGGAATCGAGTCAAACCTAGATCAGATTCAGGCCTTTCTCGACATGAGTTCGCCCAAAAATATCCACGAGGTGCAACAATTGACGGGGCGAGTTGCCGCCCTTAACAGATTCGTTTCCAAATCAACCGACATGTGTCTTCCATTCTTTCAAATCCTGAGAAAAAATTAGATCTTCCAGTGAAACGAAAGATTGGAGACAGCATTTTGGAAGCTCAAAAAATATCTCGGCTCGCCACCCCTGCTTACTGTTCCGACCACGGGCGATGAATTATTTGTATACCTTTCCATCTCGCCAACAGCAGTAAGTGCCGTACTAATCCAAGAAGAAGACGGGGTTCAAAAACCGATATATTATGTCAGCAAAGTCCTAATGGGAGCCGAAACCAAATATTTGAAAATCAAGAAGCTCGCCTACGCCCTCCTTATCGCCGCCTGGAAACCGCAAGGAAACTTTGCCACTATTTCCAGGCACATCTGATTATTGTGATAACTAATCAATCTCTAAAGCAAATTCTCCAACGACCTAAAACCTCAGGAAGACTCCTCAAATGGTCCATAGAGCTCCGTGAATTCCACATTAATTACAAACTAAGAATGGCGATCAAAGGCCATGCCTTGGCCGATTTTATTACTGAATTCACGTATGATATCGTCTAGGAATCTGGAGGTGACCCTGAGGTGGAAACCACCGAACAAACAAACCCAGATGAGTACTTCGCTAGCTGGGAACTGTTTGTGGACGGATCGTCAAATTAGCACGGATGTGGGGCAGGACTTGTCCTAAAAACTCTCTCAGGCGAGCACATGGAATATGCCATCCGTATAGGGTTCAATGCCACCAATAATGAAGCCGAGTACGAAGCTCTTCTCGTCGGACTTAGAGTTGCAACCGATTTGGGGGTAGATTCTCTAGACATCTTTAGTGATTCCCAATTGGTGGTAAATCAAGTCCAAGTAGACTAAAAGAATGATGGCCTACCTAGAAGAAGTAAAAGCCATGTTAGGGAAAATAAAAGATTTTAAAATTCACCAAATTTCAAGAGAAGAAAACAAGAAAGATGACGCTTTGGCTAACCTCGCCTCAGCCTTTGACTTCATCTCGGAAAGGAACATACCCTTGGAATTCTTAGCCAACCCAAGTATCGAGGTCGCCAAGTCAATTTGTCCAACAGACTTCGTGCCGACATGGATAGACGATATCTTTACATATCTCTAAACGGGAATGTTACCACAAGACAAGTTACAAGCTCGTCGGATCTAGTACAGGTCAGCCAAGTTTTGCATCCTCAATGGAATCTTATACAAAAGGTCTTTTTTTGGTCCTCTCCTAAGATGTCTCTGACCTAAAGAGGCATATTACGTCATGAGGGAAATTGATGAAGGTATCTGTGAAAATCATTCTGGAGCAAGATCGCTGGTCAGAAAAGCAATTAGATAAGGCTACTTCTGGCCTCGAATGGAGCATGATGCGGCGACGTACACAAAGAAATATGACAAGTGCCAGAGATTTGCCCCTGTAAGTCACCTCCCTCACACCGAGATGGTCCCAATGACCAGTCTATGGCCATTCACCCAATGAGGAGTCGACATACTCGGGCCATTGCCCCAAGCTCCATTGCAAAGAAAGTTATTGATCATCGCCATCGACTACTTCACCAAGTGGATAGAGGCAGAACCTCTCGCCAAGATCAATGAAAAAAACACTAGGAATTTCATATGGAAGAACATCATATGCCGATTCGGAATTCTAAAAGTTCTCATATCGGACAACGCCAGGTAGTTCGACAACGACTTGTTCAAATAATTCTGCTTGAATCTCGCCATCTGGCACTGTTTCTCTTCGCTCGGGCATCCTCAAGCAAATGGCCAAGTAGAGGTTACTAATAGAACCATCTTGAGGAACTTAAAAACAAGGTTAAACAAATCCAAAGGGGAATGGGTAGAAGACATGCTGAGCATAATTTGGGCCTATCACATGACGAGCAGGATTCCCATGGGCAAGACACCTTATTCTATAGTCTATGGAACAGAGTCAGTTATACATGTCAAAATCGGAATACCAAGCTTCAGAACCTCAAATTTCAATAGGGAGAACAATGAAATCGAACTGAGACTCAATCTCGATTTCCATGATGAAAGGAGGGAAATGGCTGAAGTATGCCAAGTAGCTTATAAACACCAAGTCGCCAAATAATACAACCAGAGGGTTAAGCATAGATCCTTTCTTCCGGGCGATCTAGTCCTACGAAAGATCACACTGTCTACAAAAGAACCAAACGTAGGAAAACTCGGACCTACATGGGAAGGCGCTTACAAAGTTATCAAGGTATCTCGACCTGTGACTTATTTGCTTGAAGACATAAATGGGAAGACACTCCCTCACCCTTGGAACGCCGAGTACTTAAAGAAATACTACCAGTAGATCTTATGGTCGCCCTAGTGTTTCCTCTTAATTTCCTATAATAAATCGCCGATTCTAATAAAGTTTTTTCAGTTTATTTTTATTGCCAAGTTCAGGTTTTATTTCGCCAATATAAAGATTGCCAGTACAAAACGATCGTCGAAGTATCTTGATCGCCATGTATGATTTCGCCAAACCTTGATTGCCATGTATGATTTCGCCAAACTTTGATTGCCGACAGCCGAATATTCTTGATCGCCATATAGGATGTCGCCAATATCAAGATCGCCAGTTCATTACAAAACGATAAAAGCATCTTGATCGCCATTATGGACGTCGCCAAAAACGGAGATTACGATATTTTTTAATCGCTATTCAAGAAATGCTTAATGTTTGATCACCTATTAACCACTTTGCCATTTCAGTTGTGATCACCAAAATTATTACATTTTGGCGAGATGGCAGAAGTTCGCCTCGCCATCTCTCGAGTTTTTGATTGCTAATGAAAAATGCGGAACAAAATTGTATTCGCAAAGGAAAAAGATCAATATTGGAAAAATGTCATTCATTGATATTAAAGAAGATTACAGGGATGACAGATCGCCAATTATAAAAAAATAAAATAAAATAAATGTATATACAAGTATTAAGGAGCAGAGCCGACGTCGCCCTCATTCTCTTCCTCCTTCTTGCCAGCCCGAGCCGCTTCTTCCTCTTCGGCCAAGTCGAAGTCCATCTCCATGCTCTCCAAATCGAGACCAAGATCAGGGTGATGGCGAGCAAGCAGCCTCTTACAGAAGTCAAAACCCTTGCCAAAATATGTGGTGGCAGCATCTGTAATTGCGTCCTTGAAATCGACGGAGGATTTGAACTCGTCAATGGCAAGCTTTTTGACATGGGCTAGCTTTTTAGTAAGCTCATCCACCTCAGCATCCAACTGCGCCATAGCCTCGGATTTCTCCTTCAGCTCGGCCTCAGTCTTCATCACCCTATCGCTCAGCTCAACCTCGGTTTTCGTCGCCCGTTCACTCAAATTGGCCAAATCATTCTTTGCCTTGAAAGCTCAATTTTGGGCTTTGACCAATTCGAGTTCGGTCGAGTCTTCCCAAGTGAGCTAGAAATGATAATCATTTTGATGATCTTGGCTTCGAAGGGCGAGGGTTGAGACGAGCACGACCGCCTGCTACAAACAACCTTACGTGAGCGCCAGAAAAAAAAATTACAAGTATGAAATAATGTAAACTGTCAAGTACCTGGCCAAGGGTGTGAAAAGACTTGGTGACCAGTTCGTTTGCACTGAACTGATTTACCTTCTCCTTGTTGGCGGGCAGGATCACCCCGGATAATATTTTTCGCGCCACAGGGGTGCTTGACATCACCGAAGCCCCGGGACCCAGGTTTCAACCCGGCGACGTAGATGGACCCTCTGGTCGCACTGGGGGTCGCCGAGCACGTTACTCGCCCCTGCTGGATTTGGCCTTCTTAGGCAGGGGCGACAGCATGTGTTCCTTGCCCTTGCCCAACCTTCTTGATGGGCAAGGAGTCGTGAGCGCCATCCCGAGGCCTCTTCTCTTGGATCACTATCCCCTTCAATGGCGGGGTAGCCTCCACCCCTGAGCTGGCGTCCTTGGTCGCAGCTTTCTTTTCTTGAGAGTAGATAGGTTGATCCGAGAAGACATAGCTGTAAGAACAAAACAAACATCAAGCGACGAAAGAAATAAATTTAAAAAAGTTAAAAGGTAATACCATCTGATCTAAGCTCGGGGCGCAGCCCTAGGTCTGATCCGTACTCCAACTCAGAGTCCGAGCTGGAGCTCAAAAATCCCGATAAAGATCTCTTGGCAAAAGATCCAAGAAAGGATCTCTGACTTTGCCCCCAACCACCTGAGTAGAGTCAGATCCGGGGTGTCAGGAAAAGCCCTCCTAGCTATTTTTCCTATAACTCCCCTAATAACTCTTAGGCATTCTACGGAGTTACTTCGTACAGGATTATTGCGCGGAAGGTCGCCTCGGGAGGGATGAGACTCACCCTCATCGCCCAAAGTACTTTTGCCTCCCTCGGATTGGGGGTTGTCGCCGCCGCCAGATGAGATCTCCATACGACCGCGGGCGAAGTACTTCCGGAAAGTCCTAGAAGACAGAACCTTTGGAACCTTGAAATATCCCCCAGGGTGTATCTTGTCGAGGACCTCCGTCACCCTCCTCGCCTCGGGATCAGACAGGGCGGGCAACTAGTTGACGCGTTTCTCTGAAATAACCATTAATATCAGTAAGTCGAGCTAAAATA
>BRYF01000027.1:10018586-10021086 GCA_030159135.1 Actinidia polygama | reverse complement strand
CTTAGAACAAACTTTCAACATAGCACTTAGTTTAGCAACCATCTTTTGCACCCTCCAAGCACTTTGTAATGTAAGCAAACCTCTCTCAAGGACTTCCCTTAACCTTGACCTCATCCCCCTCCTCTCTTTCCTCCAAATTTACGTCTTGCACACCAAAACCAGATCCAATCCACATAACAAAACTCCTTCTTCAACACCTAAAAGATCAAATTTCCTCTCATCACCACCCCTCAAAATGTCCATAACAACTCCAAACTTTGATCCTTTGAAGCTGCTTATTCTCCTATTTGTAACCACAACTTTCACAACACCAATCAACGGCTTAAATCCAAGGAAGCTAGATGACACAACCGTGACCGGACCACCGGATTCCGTCATTAAGTGCACCTCATGCTCACCTTGCAACAACCCATGTAACCAAATCCCTCCACCACCACCGCCACCCCGCCCAAGAAGCCACCCACCCAGTATTGCCCTCCTCCTCCTCCTCCATCATTCATTTACATCACGGGACCACCAGGGAATCTATATCCTGTCGACCCTTATTTTTCTGGTGGCCGCCAGACTTTCCCGGCAGGGCTGCCACTTTGGGTGGGTTGTGGATTGGTGGGGCTTCTTGCTTTCTGGTGAATTTTGTGGTAAGATTTTAAGAAAAGGAGCTTTTTGGTGAATTTTATGCAAATGTTGGGCATTTGGGATTAATTCCAAGGACGAGAAAGTTTCCTGCGTGGATAAAATTGTAATCCTCCATAGGTTGGTACTAGCTTTATTTGAGTTCTCAAAAAATTGATGATTCAATAACATTTTTCTTTTTCTTTTTTTTTTTTATAATGGGATGTCTAGTCCAGCTTGTACGCATCTCGATTAATCTCGAAACTCTGAATAATGATCGTGCAAACCTTCAGAGACCCCAAGATTTGGAACGTTAGACATTCGTAGAATTAAATCTTTTTTCTTTTCATGTAATTTCCTTTGTTAAAATTTAATTGACCAGATCTCATGAATCTTTCATCTTCTGCATATGTTTGTTGCTTGTAATTATGTTAAATTTTCTTTTGCCTTTTGTTTCCCAGTAGGTCCCAATAAACTCATGAACAAGAATATGAAACCACGAACGAAATGTGGAATATTTTAGTTATTAAATTTTCATAGTGATGAGTTTGTTTAATAGTGAACCACTTTTAATTGTGCACTCCACGCCTAGTTTGAGATTAGGAGAATTAAAAATAATTAAGGTGAAGCCCAGTTTTGTCTAGCTTTTTGAAATTTGTTTAGCTACCTTGGTTTTCGAGTTTTTTCGTTTTCAGTTAATCAAAATTTTATATTCTTTTCTGGTGTCTTTAGACGAGTGGAACATAAAAATACAAAATATATATTCAAATCTGAAAGAAAATTTACTAAAGACAAAAAAATAGTTAATTTGATCAGTAAAAATATTTACTTTATTTTGTTTTTTAGTGAGCTTTTTGCTAAATTAGATGAAACTAGTAATTGCATGTGCCTACGAGTACTAAGTAAAAAAAAAAAAATCAACTCTTAAGCGTACTCGTTAGCGTTTTATAATCTAAAAAACAGATAAGATAGAAACATCAAATAAAAGATGCATTGCATGCATATATGAAGAGATATATTACTACAAAATGGAGAACAAATAGAAACTACAACGAATGAAAAAGTTTAATAAAGTCGAAAAAATTCAAAAACTCAAAAAATTAAAAAATCTCAAGAAATAAATAAATAAGTGAAGCTAGGCCTTAGAATATTCAATTTGAGGATAATATTTGACTTCAAATTAATCTTATTCCTCGTTTGATTGGCATGATATAAAGGGGGATAGTCTAATCCTGAGAAACCCTACCCCTAATGGGATTAGAATAGTCTCACACATAGGGATAAGGTTGATTACCAAGGATATAATTCATTTAGATATGTTAATGGATGGAATTCGGATTATATGGTTCCACCAGACTCCCACATCTGCGCATACTCTTCATGTTTATCATTAAAAAACTCATACTCTTCATAATAATCATCAAGCTCCCCTTATAAATCATCCGCTTCCTCCCCCTTCCCCCCCCCCCCCCAATGCCTTAGGCCTTTCAATCAAATCAAATAGAAAGCCTCAAGGATGTCATATTCTATGAGCCCAAAATACGGTATTTAAAGTAGGATCCACCATCATCTTAAGAGTAGATTGAATGAATGTGAACGAGTTGGTCGACTTGCTAATCGGCTTGATTGAGTAGGGCAATTCTTCGAGTAAGTAGGTCCTATCGTAAAATTCAAATTTGATCCTAATCCGGAATTGGCAAGTTTACTTATTTTAATCCGAATTCGTCTCAAATGGATATCTAATCTAAAAAACGAATCGGATTCGTTTTTTTTCTTCTTTTTTTCTTAAAAAAAAACAACCAAAGAAGTATGAAAATTTTGAAATGAGAAATAAAATCATACAATAAATTTTTCTTGAATTGGGTTCAAAAGTGCACTAGCTTCAAAT
>BRYF01000027.1:10001086-10013586 GCA_030159135.1 Actinidia polygama | reverse complement strand
CCTCGCAGGATCTTTGTAGGAGCGAGATGCGCGAATCTGCAACGACGTGATATGCAGTTTTTAGGATTTTCAGCCATTATAAAAGGTCAAGCACACTTTTAAACAAAGTGGCTGAGCAGCCTATATTTCTATACCTTAAAGAGAAGTGTTCTCCATTATCCAAAGAGCTCAGAAACAATTCTTAGCAAAGATCTTCATCATTCAAATTCAGAAATCAAAATCCTTGAAGGAGTTCAATATGTGAAATCTGTTCTAAGGGGATTTGAACGGTGATCAAGCATGGTAACGGTGAATCGTGGATACGAGCTAGATCTATACAGTCATTATATCATGAAAATTGTAAGATTCTTATAACTGTCTGAACTTTGATTTATAGTGCACGATCTTTGTCCGGTAAAGTGGACATGTGATTTTTCTCCCATTCAAGGGTTTCACGGTAAAAGTCTCATGTGCATCTTACATGATTGGTTTACTTGCTTTTACGTTTGGTCTCTACAATATTGCTTAAAGTCGTGGTAGTATATTTAATATTGTAGTTATTGGATCATTAGATAAACACATAGACAAAGGCTAATTTTTTCAATTGGTATCAGAGCAGGACACTCAAAAATTTATTTAATTTTGGAAAAGAGTGAGATCTTGATAGCCTAATCTATGGATTTACCTAGGGAAGGTAGTTCTACAACTCGACCACCTCTACTTGATGGTACAAACTATCCTTATTGGAAATCTAAAATGAGGGCGTTTCTTAAGTCTATAGATGAACATGTATGGTAGGCAGTTAACAAAGGCTGGAAGCCATCCACAATTGTTATTGATGAAAAACACATTCCAAAAGATGTTTTAGACTAGGATAGAGTCGACTATGACAACTGTGGATGAAATAGCAAAGCTATTAATGCTATCTTTAACGGAGTCATAGCTGAAGACTTTCGTAGAATCTCACACTGTGAATTTTCTAAAGAGGCTTAGGATATCTTACAGATCACCCATGAGGGCACTCCTACTGTAAAAATTGCTAAGCTTCAACGTTTGACAACTGCCTTTGAAACTTTGAGAATGGAAGACGATGAAATATTTGATCAATTTTATTTTAAACTGAGTGACATCGTCAATTCAAGTTTTAATCTTGGTGAACAAATCTCTCATTCAAAAATTGTTAAAAAAATTCTGAGATCATTACTTGAGAGATTTCAAGCCAAGGTCACTGCCATAGAGGAAAATAAGGATATTGATACCATGAAAGTAAAGGACTTAGTAAGAGCCTTACAAACTTATGAAGCCAATTTTCGTCAACCGAAAAAAATTAAAGGAATTGCTTTAAGTTTCTTTAAAAGGAAAAAATAATGAGGAAGATGATAATGACTCAGAAGTGAGATTTGAGGAGATAACCTTGTTTGTCAAAAAAATTAAAAAATTCTTCAATAAACAGCAAGATCAATCTTCCTCGGTTGGAAAAAATAAAGAAATTTTTTTTAATAAAGTAAAGTTTATAAGGAAACCCACTGATAAGTCAAGTCAAAAATAATATTTTGAATGTCATGGCTTTGGACATATTGCTGCGGAATGTTCAAACAAAAAAAAACAAGGGAAACAAGGTATTGATTGTGACTTGGAGTGATTCTGAGAATGAAGAGGAATTAGATGATGATGAAACTTTACTACCTTCATGAATACCAATATTGGGACAACATAAAGATCATCAAAGGAATCAGACAATGATAAGTCAGATGAATCAGATGGCAGAATTGGTTCTCAAGAGGAAGAATCTGATGAAGAAGAGAATGGTAATTTGCAATAACCGTATAATCAACTATACAAGCAGTTATACAAGCTTGTTGATGCAAAGATGAAATTGAATAAGAAATTGAAAGAAGCCTTGGAAGAAGTTGACTCCTTAAAACGGGTGAATGAAGATGCTAAAGCAAAAATCAATCAGTTAAAAAATCATCGAACGACTCTGCTTGACAAAATGAGATTTCTAGAGAAAGATGCATTTGATAGATAAGGATTTAAGAAGACCCTTGAAGAAAAAATTCTGAAGCTTGAAGCCGATCTCTTGAAATCTAATCTGACCTTCAAGAAATATAGGGCAATTACTTCTACTGTTGAGAAAGTTTGGGTGAATCAGAAGCATGCGGGTGATACTCACAGTATTGGATATGAGGCCAAAGCAACTGTGTTAAAGCAACATCAAAATAGTAAGCTCATCAAATTTGTTCCTGAAGTCAGGTATAACACTTTTAATTTTGTTCCTATATGTCACTACTGCGGTATAAGAGGTCACATTAATCCAAAGCATCATAAATTGCATGGATTACATATGAACTATGTTCAATCTAGCAATTTTCAAAATCAAGGTAAATCATACAATGGTCAGACGTCAAATAGGTTTCATGTGTTGGCTGAGCAAAGAAATGTTGCTAGATGAGATTTTTAAAGACACACTCAGTATCAACACCATGAAAACTATATGACTGAATTTGCTTTAAAACATACATCAAGAAAAGGTCAAAGGCCAAATAAACAGTCTTTAACTATGCATATAAACGCCAAAACTAAGACTGTATGGATAAGGAAGAATAATTTGAGAAGATATGTTGCTCACACTGCTCTAAAAGCTCATAACTTTAACATGTGGTATCTAGATAGTGGGTGTTCTAGGCATATGTGTGAAAACAAAACATTCTTTGATAGTGTGATAAAATGTGATGGGTGTTTAGAAACATTTGGAGATGGTAGCACTTCTAGAGTTATAGAAAAAAGTAACATAAGATCTCAAGGGTTACCTTATCTTACTGATGTGTTACTAGTTGAGGGGTTAAAGGCTAATCTTATTAGCATAAGTCAGCTATATGACGCACAATATCAAGTACAGTTCTCTAAAACTGAGTGTTTTATTTTTGATAAAAATGGTGCTTGTGTCATGAAAGGTGCTTGCACTTTTGATAATTGCTATGGGATTACCTCAGGAAGTGACATACTTTGTAACTCTCTGCTAAACTGGATGAGACTGAATTGTGGCATCAAAGACTTAGTCACGTCAATTTTAATGATCTTTCTAGACTTTCCACTTCAAAACTCATCCGTGGAATTTCAAAACTTGGAAAAATCAATAGTTGTGTTTGTGGACCATGCCAATTGGGAAAACAAATTAAATCCACACAAAAGAAAGTGAAGCAGATTGCAACCTCAAAACCTCTTGAACTAGTTCATATAGACTTAATGGGTCCAACTCAAATAAAGAGCATTGGTGGTAAGAAATACATTTTTATTGCAGTGGATGATTCTCTAGATTCACATGGGTTAACTTTATTCGTGAGAAGTCTAATACTTTTTCTGTGTTTCGAGCATTGTGCCTCTCCTCTCGCACCCGCGACCTTTGGCGATCTTCTGGTGATGTTTCCTTTGACAAATTTCTCCTCCATTGTTGTTATGGGTCTCGATTTCATCTAGGTAATTCTCCTATACTCTTGATTCTTCTCATCTTTACCGCTTCTTTGGGAATTCTATTGACCTAGGTTTTCGATTTCGTTTGGGGATTTTGTAAGTTGTCTTTTTTAGTTTTTGCTTGTGTTTGGGCATTGGACTAGTCATCTGCTGGACTAGTGTGTCTGATTGTCTGTATTTCTGTTGTTTTTTGCTTGTGCCATGGTTATTCCTAAAAAACGCAAGAGATCTCATGACCCATCATCTTCTCGTCATGATTCGAGCACCCTTTCTAAACGGCAGTGGTCTGGACCATGCACTAAGGGTGGCATAAGTGGTACCTCCGGTTCTCAACAACGGGGTAACTCTTCCTCTACTGATGTCAACAAATTTAGACCTAATTCTCAGGCAGAGTCTCGTTTTGATCGTTCTTTTAAGTCGGGTCTTGTATTTATTTCTAGGGATGTCGTGCTCAATGACTTTTCGAAAACTCTGATTTATACTTACTTCAATAAATGGGGTTGAGACCGATTTTCTATACCAGTAGGATTTGTGTGCATTGAACTAGTTTGCGAATTTTATGTCAATATTCAGGCGACAAACAAGGATGCTGGGACGTTCAAAACGTATGTTCTAGGAAAGTACCTTGATTTTTCCATTGATAATATTAGTTCCATCCTTCTTATTCCCATCCAAAGACATGTGTTTTTTCTCATCCCCCATCTACTACTGAGCCATCTTTGAATTCTTTTACTCAGTTGGTATTAGCTGAATCTGCTGATGGGTTCCCAGGTACTCTTCTGAAACAAAAATATTTGAAGAATGTATTTTGGGTCCTAAGTCATGTTATTTGTGATCTGATCCAATGCACCACTCATGTGAGTGAGATTGATGAGACACGAGCCCATCTCATGCATGCAATAGCTTCAAATTTACCTATCGATTTATGTCGTCTAATGTTCAACCTTATTATCGAGGCAACCTTCGATAACTCTTCACGTGCATTTCTCCCTTTTGGGCTCCTTGTTTCTGAATTCTTGGGGACGCATTTGATTGAACTTGAGCTTTACGAGATTCGTCTACTGACGGGGAAACCCATATCACGGAAGACTCTCCGTATGAGTAATGCACATCATGGAATTTCTTCACCTCCGCCTAAGCTTCGATCCCATGCTGAAGAACTTGATCCATCAGATGATGAGACCCCATCCCCAATCACTGCTCCGTCTGTTGCTGCTCCTGCTACTTCTGACCCAACTATTGTTACTGCCATTGCTTCCTTGTTTGCCCACATGGATGTGATTTACAAAGATCTGGTTGATTGCATTAGTCAAGTTAATGAGCGAGTTGACCTCATTGTGGAGCGTCAGACTCATGATGTCAAGGTTAACCGTGATACGCTTTCCGCCTTATCTTTTTAGGAGTTGGCCTTATTATCGTATGTTGTATTATCATTGTTTATGAACTCTTGGTATGTAATTACGATGACATACTTTGGTTTGGCTATCATTTATTGGTCCACACTTATTTTGCTCTGTCCTTCACTGTTAGATGTGATATTGTTATTTCACCGAGTTTTCTTTGTCAATTTGTTCCAAAAAAGGGGAGTATATCCCTCTCGGCAGATTGGTTATTTTACTATCTGTTGGTCATTTTACTATTTGCTGCATATATATCCTCTATGATTAATTATCTTATTTGCACTTGATCGGGTTGGTTGCTTTGTTGCTATGCGTGCAGGTTTAGGCTTTACATTCTGATTGTGATTTGGATTATCTCTAGTATAGGATATTTATTTATTTTCATGTAATGTGTCATAGTATAGATTTTTGATCACGAAATTGCCAAAGGGAGAGATTGAAAGGATATGAAATTGGCATGATTTCGTGATGTGTCGTTCTTAATATATATATAATCAATCACAAGCATTTGGAAGAGGTTTCAAGCATATTCATACAAACTCAAGCTAAGGGAGTCTTGTATGATACGTCATTAATGGTGGAAGGAGACTACGGTGTATCTCCAAGGTAAAAGCAGTGTGCTGGAGAATGATCAGGATCTCACATGTATCTCGCGGGTACTTCGCAGGATCTCGAGGGATCTCGAGGGATATTCGCGGGATGTCACAGACCTCACTGGAAGATACCAAAAGCTAAAACTTCACGGGTACCTCGCGGGTACTTTGCGGGATATTCACTGGATGTTCATTGGATGTCCGCTAGATGTCGCAGACCTCACAGGAATATACCGAGGGTTGAAACCTCGCGGGTTCTTCGCGGGAGCAACAGAGTTCGCAGGATCCTCGCGGGAGCGAGATGCGTGAATCTGCAGCGACGTGATATGCGAATTTTAGGGTTTTCAGCCATTATAAAAGGTCAAGCACACTTCTAAACAAAGTGGCTGAGCAGCCTATATTTCTATACCCTAAAGAGAAGTGTTCTCCATCATCCAAAGAGCTCAGAAATAATTCTTAGCAAAGATCTTCATCATTCAAATTCAAAAATCGAAATCCTTGAAGGAGTTTAAGGTGTGAAATCCATTCTAAGGGGATTTGAACGGTGATCAAGCACGGTGACGGCGAATCGTGGATACGAGCTAGATCTACACAGTCATTAGATCATGAAAATTGTAAGATACTTGTAACCGTCTGAACTTTGATTTATAGTGCACGATCACGATCACGATCTTTGTCCGGTGAAGTGTACACTTGATTTTTTTCCTATTCAAGGGTTTTCACGGTAAAAATCTCGTGTGCATCTTACTTGATTGGTTTACTTGCTTTTACGTTTGGTCTCTACAATATTACTCAAAGTCGTGGTAGTATATTTAATATTGTAGTTATTGGATCATTAGATAAACACATAGACAAAGGCTAATTTTTTTAAATTTTTTGTTTTTGTAAACTTTTTTAACTGTATAGTCAAAATTTTAAATTTTTCTAGTTTTGCTTCATGAGAGAAGTCTAAAAAATGTAAAAATTTATATTTAATTTAAAAAAATATCCAATAAAAATAAACAAAAATCAATTTTACTCAACAAATTTGTTAATTTTTTTAATATGGTGGGATTTTGTTATTCTCATCTTTTGGAGGACTCGATGCCTCGATTAGTTCTCTCTCTCTCTCTCTCTCTCTCTCTCTCTCTCTCTCTCTCTCTCTCTCTCTCTCTCTCTTTTTGACAAGAAGGAAAGACGTGTTATACTTGATGCTATAATTCTCCCCGCATAGGTGAAAAAGTGGATAGAACCCATTACACAACAAATTCTAAGAACTCCCACTTCTTTATTGCTATTTCCATCTCACCCTTTTAGCCTTTCCATGGCAGATCACTTTTCTGTTTGTTTTCCCTGCGTTAGTCCTTCTATAAGTTCACGAACGTGATATATCATATAAATGATTTGATTATGTTGTGATGATGATTGAGTTTCCTTCTTGTTCTTCTTGAAGGGTATATAAGTTATGCGATGAGTGATGTCTCATTTATTATTTCCAAAATCTATAATACAAGACACAAATATTTTTAAATTTATCAAATTATCTCCAACTATCTACGGTTGGATTCTATTTGAGTTAATCCAATAATTGAGATTTCACTTGAGACTATTTTTTTTTTCAAAAAAAAATATTACTTTCTTCTTCTCAAAAATATGGGGTTCACATATGTTGTGATTCAATGACCTAAAAACTAAAAAAAAAAAAAAAAAACCCTTTCTTTCCCCTTCATTTCTTCCAAACTAGCAACGCTTTTCAAAATTATTATACTTTTTAATTTGTTCTCCATTTTGTAGCAATTTATATCTTCGTATATGCATGCAATGTATCTCTTATTAGTCGTTTATATCTTATCTGTTTTTTAAGTTGTAAAACTCTAACGAATACGCCTAAGAAATGATTTTTTTTTGTGGGTGGTGCCCGTGGATACGGACAAATACTAGTCTTTGATAAAATTCCTTGCCAAGATGTTGATATGATTTTTAATTTTTATTCAACAGCATAACTTTATACCATCACTAGGTATCATCTGTTTTCTAATGGAATAATTCCTTTCCTATCCTCTCTGTTTTTGTTGGCAGAGAGCGGTTGGTTCATGGGGTTTGTTCTGTTGCAACCTTTTTGTTTACATCTTTTGTTCATTTATAATAGAATAGGTCTCAAGCGGAAGACCTAGAACATAAAATAAAAAAGATAATATGTATCCTAATTAATTAAACCTATAAGAATTTAATCCTCGTCGAAACAAAAATATGCGAGTTTGATACCATATATACCTATGGGCCTATTGAAGTTCAGAACAATGCCCAGCAATTTTTTTTATTTTTTTAAGAAACAAATTTAAAAACTTCTTTAGTAATTGAGTCATTGTAGCAGTAAACAATAAAACCATGGAGATACCTCTTTTCCGAAACGAATGGGTAAACCATGGTTATGTGCAATACCGATGAGGCGACAAGGGTATTATTCTTGGAGTGCTTGAAACGTAGGAATTTTGTGACTAGTGTAGACTGTAGACTGTAAAATATTTAATTTCACAAATTTGCAGAGCCATGTTGTTGTCCTTATATTTTTTTATGCTACTTGCTACCCTTTTACATTTTTATACTTCTATTTGAATCTGATCAATACCGTTAGAACCGTCTTGTCCAGTTTTAATCTTCTAAATATATGATCTAAAATTGTATAGTCTAAGATCATGCGTTGAACCACAAAGCCCTTGATTTTATATCATATATTATGAGTTGTAGAACAGTATTGTTAACCCCACTTCTGAGGTGCTTTCCAATTGTATTATTTGGCCTTTGTCAAATGAACCATCTCTTGAAGAGGCAATGGGTTGTAACCTTGTAAGTACGCTTCACTCCTGGGACAAAGTGTTTCAATGGTGCACTAATTTTGCTATTTCTATCATAGCACAAAATGTTGTTGATTCTTCTTGGTATTCTAGTAGCTACTTTACTCGCTAGATGTCAAATTCGAATCCAAGTGCTTATAAAAAGCATAGGCGTGAACAAAAATGTTCTTCCCACCTACACAACAAACCTAAGTAAACAGCCCCAACTAATTACGCTTTTTGCTATCCCCAATTCCAATACACAACTAGGGGTATAAAGTAGGGGCAATACCAAACAATAATATATATGTATATATGTTGGGATTTTTAGACCCCACGAACGCAAACAGAAGCAAACAATGCACAAACAAGGAGAAAAATCACACAAATAATCTTACATAGTTTGACACAAACTTGCCTACGTCTACAAGTAAGAGAGAAAAAATTTCACTACCTCGTTGTGAACGAATACGAAGCCACTCATTTCTCTCTACTCCCTCATTGTGAAAGAGTTCGAAGCCTCCCATTTCTCTCTATAAGCTAGCCCTCTCTGTTTTTTTCCTATAAATCCTAGAATTCCGATAAGTTCTCTGTTGTAAGTAAACCCTAAAAAATCAAGTATTGAAATAATTAGAACCCTATACATAAAACAAGTATAAAATGGAAGGCACACCCAACATATATTTTTTTTCTTTGACAAAACATCCAACATATATCAAACTATAATATTTTGGAAGTTTATTCTTAGATGTAGAAATTGAAGTTTGCCTTATTTCCGATTCAGACATAGTGGGGTTTGCAATTGTTTTCTTAAACAGTTTCTCAGTTTTTAGCTACGAGCTACAAAAAAGCACTCTTAAAGTATTTGGAATTTCTTTTTTAAAGCAAAAAATAACATTTTTCAATTTCTCTTGAAAAAGCTATTTTAAAACTTTTTCCACAAATACAATCATATTGCTTAAATGCAAACACTTTAACAACTTGTACTTAATACACAAAATCTAGAATCTAAAAATCTAATTTTTAAAGCAATTGCAAACATTCTCGTAATGAAATCTGATGTGGGGTAAAATATCCCCTAACTGACGATGAAATTAGGAACTTCGCCAAAAGGACCTACAACGTTCATTTCGATATTACACCGTCGTCCCCGCAAATGTTAACATCGCCAATCGTTCTCCATCTCGCCTTTATGCGACTATTTATTGTTGTTCGGGTGCTCTACTGCTAGGTCCACCTTTAATGAGCGCCTCACCATATCGCCATTATGATCATGATCGCCCATCGTATCATCTCCAGTAACTCAGTACGAACGTAAGCTCGCTAGTCTCCAAATCGCGAATGGGCGAGGTAAAATACTTTGTCTTCTCTCCATACGGACTCCATCTCCACAAGGATTTTATCTACATAAGGAAACTACTTATGAAGAGATTCTATCCACCATGACACCAACAATCACGTGATGTTTTTCAGATGTCAAATTTCCACATTAAATCTCCGATATCTTCGGAATATATTTTCATACTTAGCCGTCTGAGGATCATGCCGCAGTTTCCTTACACAGCTCTCCATTCTCCATCGATATAAAGGTCGCTCCCCCATCATTATGAGATACGATGTTAATACGCTCAATACACACCAGTGCACTCTCCCTGGAAAACTCTTCCTTATATCTTGCTCAGTTCGTTATTGCCTTGGTCTGATTCCTACACCAGAGGGATTTTGACTGGCCTCGCCCCGATCGTTTACTTTTGTCTACCTGCGCAGGTCTCTCGAGTTGCGCCGAGGTTCAGTGCTAAGGTATAAGAGCAATATTGACTGTTGAATTGCTTACCCTAGATTTTTACCACAATAGTTTGCGCCGTCTGTGGGAACAATAGTTCCCAACCTTCTATCCACCTGCGTAGCCGTTTACTACCTAGATCAAGTGTTAACAATCCTTTGGACAACAGAACTTAGCCAATGGCCAATACCAGTCAAGCTCCGGACCTAGAAGGACTCCATCGCGAAATACATGGTATAGCCGAGCAGATGAGAGTCATGAATGAGAATAACGCCCGCCTAATTCAGCTCCTCACCGCGGCCAATCCACCACCTCCGATCGCACCTCCCGCTCTCATCGCTCAAGTGACGACAATTCCAAGAATAACCATAGTACTGGCCGAGCACGAAGGGGGCGACGTCGATCGCCAAGTCCTCCCAGACGTGAAAGAAGCTCCTCTTAGTCAAAATCTTGATCATCTAGGTGAGCCCCTGAAGTGGAGGGAGAAGAGGTCGGGAGAAGAGGAAGGTCACCTCGCTGAGAGAACCAGGTGCCCAAACACCGAGACAATTCCACTTCCCAAAAGATCAGAGATTTGGGCGCCTGCCTTGACACCATCAACACTGGTGTAGGTGATCTAGTAACCGTAGATGCTTTGATTAGGTAGACCAAGCCGCCATTCACGGAAAAGGTGATGAGAGTTAGGGTTTTACTTAGGTTCAAGATATCTACCTAGCTCGAGATCTATGAAGGGAAGACGGATCCTATGGACCATCTGGATTCATACAAAAGCCTGATGTCGCTCTAGGGGTGTTCGGACAAGTTAATGTGCAAGACTTTTTTCGTCACTCTAAAGGGGTCGGCGAGGTCTTGGTTCTGGAAACTACCTCTTGGAGCCATCTGAGTAGGTTCTTTATCGCCAATTTTATGAGCTGTAGAGTCAGGAAGAAGAACGATTCCCGCTTCTTACAATTCACCAAAAGGAAACGGAGGGCTTGAAAGACTACATAAAATGGTTTAACCAAGCCGTACTTGAGGTAGAAGATCCTAGTGACAAAGTAGTGATCATAGTGATGATGGAAGGACTTCGCCCGGGTCCGTTGTTCAATTCCCTATCAAAGAACGTCCCAAAAACCTTGTCAACTCTCTAAAGCAAAGCTGATAAATGTTTTGCCACGGAAGAGTTGGCTGAGGCCAAATGAAGAAGGCGAGGAAGAGATGACAAGAGAAAGAAGCCAGACACCAGGCGAACGAACTATAGAGGTGAGATGATGAACAAGAGGCCATATTGGAATTTGAGGCGATGAACCAACGATAGGCGTCCTCGTACTCGACCTCGCCACCCATAGTTGGTGTTGCCACCTCTCAATGCCCCCATTTTTCAAATAATCATAAAAGTTAAGCATGAAGAATTCATCAAATGGCCCAAAAAAATCAAGATTGATTCTCAGAAGAGGAACAAGAACAAGTATTGTGAGTTCTACTGAGACCACGGCTATAACATAGAAGACTGCTTCCAACTGAAGGTACAGATAGCCGACCTTATCAAAAGGGGATATCTAAGAAAATATGTTATTGATCGCTCGCCTCCTAGCTTTTTAGAAAGGAGATATGGCGATAACAGACAGACCGCTGGTGATATACAGGTGATCCATGGAGGATTTGGATCTGGTGGATGTTCGAGTTCATCTAGAAAGAGGCATGCCAGGAGCGCCAACGACTGAGTTGAGGAAGAAGTCTATAACCTCTCCTCACTAGTCGTTGATATTCACCCGCCTATCACCTTCAACAATGATGATCTGAGAGGGCTACACCTCCCTCATGATAGCACCTTGGTTGTGTCAATTGTTATCGCCAACTTCAACGTTCAAAGGATCTTGGTTGACAATGGGAGTTTAGTGGCTATCTTGTTCATCTCGGCGTTCGAAAAAATAAAGATCGGACTGGATAAGTTACACCCCTTCCATACTCCCCTGGTAGGATTTGGAGGGAATATGATGCATCCTCTTAGTTGGATCAAGTTACCAGTAACCTTGGGGACGGAGCCCCACTAGGTCACTGTTTGGCAAGACTTCATCGTGGTAGATTGCCCTTCATCCTACAATGCGATTTTAGGTCACTCAACTTTGGGAGGAACCAAGGCGGATTACCTTAACCTACCACCTGAAAATGAGGTTCCCCACTTCAACAGGGGTGGACGAGGTGAGGGGCGATCAACAAGTGGCAAGACAATGCTTCATTTTTGCCATGAAGATTGAACCTCCTATCAAACTAAATGTTCAATAGCAATTACAGATCGCCGATGCCGAGATGGAACCTTTAAGGGACAAGGTGGGACAGATTATCTTGGTGGACCCCAAAAAAATCGAAAACACCAAAACCTTTGAAGACGTTGCTCCAATACCCATACACCCAAACTATCCTGATCGCCACATTATGATCGATTCTGCCTTGGTGGACTTTTTGAAAAAAAACTTTGACG
>BRYF01000027.1:9991086-9998586 GCA_030159135.1 Actinidia polygama | reverse complement strand
GCTGATGCTCTGGATAACCTCGCCTCAGCCTTTGATTTCATCTCAGATAGGAATATACCTTTGGAATTCTTAGCTGACCTAAGCATTGATGTTGCCAAATCAGTCGATCAGGAAAATGCAGGATCGACATAGATGGACGACATTATTGCATATCTCTAGACTGGAGCGTTACCATCAGACAAACTCCAAGCTCACCGAATCCAGTACAGATCAACTAAGCTTTGCATTCTCAATGGAATCTTGTACAAAATGTCATTTTCAAGTCTTCTCCTAAGGTGTTTCCGACATAATGAGAGAGATTCATGAAGGCATCTATGAAAATATTTCAAGAGCAAGATCACTTGTAAGAAAAGCAATTTGACAAGTCTACTTTTGGCCTCGGATGGAGCATGATGTGGCGATATACACAACAAAGTATGACAAATGCCAAAGGTTTGCTCCGGTAAGTTACCTCCCTCATACCGAGATGATGCCAATGGTCGTTCGCTCAATGGGAAGTCGACATACTTGGACCTTTGCCTCAAGCTCCATTGCAAAGAAAATTCTTGATCGTCGACATCGATTACTTCACTAAGTGGATAGAGGCAAAGCCTCTCGCCAAGATCACTGAGATGAACACAAGGAATTTCATATGGAAAAACATCATTTGCCGATTTGTGATTCTCAAGGTTCTCATCTCAGACAATGACAGACAATTCGACAATGACGGGTTGACAGTTTTGCTCGGACCTCGCCATCTCGCATCATTTCTCCTCTTCAGGTCATCCCCAAGCTAATGGCCAAGTGGAAGTTACCAATAGGACCATCCTAAGGAATCTATAGACTAGATTAGAAAGGTCCAAAAGCGATTGGGTGGAAGACCTGCAGAGCATACTCTCAGCATACCATACGACGAGTAGGATCCCTACGGGTGAGACACCTTACTCCATGGTTTACGGGGACTGAATCAATTATACCTGTCGAGATCAGAATGCCAAGCTGAGGCTTAACCTCAATTTCCTCGATGAAAATAGGTAGATGGCTGAAGTACGTCAAACAGCTTACAAACCAAGTCACCAAATACTACAACTAAAGCGTTAAACACAAGTCTTTTCTGCCGTGTGACCTAGTCCTAAGAAAAGTTACTTTGTCTACAAAGGAACCAAACCCTGGGAAGCTTGGTCTTACATGGGAAGGCCCTTATAAGATTGTCAAAGCATCAAAACCAGGAACATATTGGTTGGAAGACATGGAAAGGAAAAAACTCCCCCACCCTTGGAACGCCGAGCATTTGAAGAAGTATTATCAGTAATGCACTTGGTCACTATGAGCTCAAGATCGCCCTAACATTACTAGTATTATGATCGCTAAAAGCTCCATTTGTATTATGATTATTACCTTTTAGAAGTAATAAAATTTCTCCAAGTTTGATCTTATCACCATTACTTGTTGATATCGCCTATTGTTGGAATCGCCATAGTCAAGATACGCCCATTCATTACGATATGATAAAGCGTCTTGATCGCCATTAAGGATGTCGCCATAATCAAGATACGCCCATTCATTACGATATAATAAGGCATCTTGATTATCATTAAGGATGTTGTCATAATCAAGATACGCCTATTCATTACGATATGACAAGGCGATCGCAATTATCAAGATACGCCCATTCATTACAATACGACAAGGCATCTTGATCGCCATTGCGGATTTTGTCATATCAAGAACGCCCATTCATTACGATATGATAAGGCGTCTTGATCGCCATTGAAGACGTCGCCATAATGAAAATACGCTCATTCTTTATGATGACAAAATGCGTTTGATCGCCAATCACTCACTTGATTAGTCATTTTGCCATATCTATTAATTATAATCACCATAGTTATCGAAATAACCTTGCTTTACAAAGGTAATTTAACAATGTTTGCCTACTTTTATCCAAATTTACATCACCATTTGGTCTAAATCCTAATTGTCAGATAAGTGATTCTTATTTGAGTTCGCCTAAGCTGGGAAGTTTGCCTCGCCATTCTCTTAAGTATGATCTCCAACATGGAACACGCAACAAAATAAAACGTAACAAATTTTCATTCGTTGAAAAGAAATTACATCTCGCTAATAAAAAAAATACAAAAAGTCAAGGAGTGGGGATGACATCGCCATTATTCTCCTCTCCCTTCTCGCCAACTTCCTCCTCCTCGTTTAGGTCAGTATCCATCTCCATGCTCGCCAAGTCGATGCCGAGGTTAGGGTAATAGTGAGCAAGCTGCCTCTTGTAGAATTCAAAACTCTTGCTGAAATACATGGCAGCGGAATCTTTAACCATGTCCTTGAAATTGTTCAAAGATTTGAACTCGTTAATGGCGAGCTTCTTAGCGCGAGCTAGTTTGTCCGTAAGCTCAGCCACCTCAGCCTCCACCCACGCTATGGCTTCAGATTTATCATTCATCTCAGCCTCGATCTTCATCGCCTATTCGCCCAAAGCGGCTAATTTGTTTTCCACCTTGAAAGCTCAATTTTAAGCTTTAATCATCTCGAGCTTGGTCTAGTTAGCATGGGCGAGCTGGAAATGGTAGTCGTTCTTATGATCTTGGCTTTGGAGGGTAAGGGCAGAAATGAGCACAACTGCCTGTTACAAACAAGTCTACGTGATTACCAAAAACAAGAATGAACTACATATATGAAGCCGAATGCAAGTGACCAAGTACCTGGCCAAGGGCGTGGAAGGACTTGGTAACCAATTCATCCATGTTGATTTGATCTACCTTCTCTTTGTCAATAGGGAGAATCACCCTGGTCAATATTTTTTACGCTATGGGAGCGCTCGCCATTATCGAGGCTCTGGACCTAAGGCTTCTGCTCGGTGAGGCGGAAGGACCCTCCCCCGCTGCCAACGGTCGTCAAGTCACATTGCTTGCCCTACTGTTGGATTTGGCCTTCTTGGGTGGGGGTGGCGGCATGGCATCCTTGCCCTTGGAATCGCCGACTTCGCTCTTCTTACTGGGCGACGAGTCATGATCGTCACCAGAGGTCGCTTCTCTTAAATAACGATCCCCTTCAAAGACAGGGTAGCCGTCGCCGCCGAGTTCACATCTTTGGACACAGTCTTCTTTTCCCCAGTCTTTTTGGTAAGCTTGGCCAGACTAATCCGCGATGACATAGCTGCAGGATACAAAACGAACATCAAACGAAAAAAAAAAGACTTGGAAAAGGTAAAAAGCAATACCATTCGATCTAAGCTCAGGGGCAGCCCTGAGTCAAACAAAGACTCCGACTCTGAGTCTAAGTGGGAGTTCGGACTACCTGGGAAGAGATTGGAAAAGGGATATCAAACTTTTTTCCCCAACCACTTAAGCAAGGTTAGGTCGGGAATGTCAAGCGAGGCCCTCCTTACTATTCTCCTTAAGTTTTCCCTAATAACTCCTAGGCATTCTACTGAGTCATTTCGGGAAGGACTACCACGCTGAAGGTTGCCTCGGGAGGGACGGGACTCTCCCTCATCATCCGAAGTAGTATTTTTGCCTCTTTCAAACTGAGTATGTTCGCTGCCACTAGATGAGATCTCCATGCGACCACAGACGAAATACCTCTAGAAAATCTTGGACGATAGGACCTTCAAGACCTCAAAATAACCTCCTGATTCTATCTTCTCAAGAACCTCCGTCATCCTCTTAGCCTCGATCTCAGACAAGGTGGGCAGTTTGTTACAACATTTACCTGAAATGAAGAGCGTCAGTATCAAAAAGGCAAAGTGAAATACTTGAGGTAAAATAACACAAGGGGGAGGGGCTTACCTGGAACGCCCCAAGGTCTGCGAACCCGTGGGATTCCTACGCCTAGAGGCATACTCGGAAAAAATTCCCATTTGTCTCCTAAGGCGAAAAAGAATCTCTTCTTTTACCATTTCACGTTGCTCGGCGACCCTCCGATCAGGTTCTTGTCGGGCCTTACCGTAAAATATAGCCATCCCGAGTCCTTCGATAGACTGATGGAGTACAACTTTCTGAATTCGTTGCAAGACATGTGGAGCTTGTAATATCGCCATATCACCAAAGCGAAACAATATATCGCCAGGCGTTGGGCGAAAGTTGGGTAGGGTAGATATTATAGTAATGCAAGATCCTCCTGATGATAGGGGGAATAGAAAATCTCAAGCCGGTTGGGAAAGCGGCCTCATGAAAAGCTACCTCGCCAGGGAGAGTGGATAATACGGTCTTGCCTTCTCCTAGGATCCTGAGTTGGATCCTGGGTGGAAAGAAATATTTTTCCTTTAGGATCTCTAAATCTCCCCGAGTCATAACGTTGATCTCTTTTGTTAGGGGCGAGGTGTCCATCCCAGGATCTCCCTTATTGATAGTAGAATCGCCCCGAGGAGGGGAATCTTTAGGGGACGAGGAGGGGAATTGGTTTACCTCATCAGACATGTATGATTTTCCTCGTAGATGATCGGATATCCAGAAAGGCAGGGAATCTTCTTAATTTTCCGAATCTCCTAAGTCAGTTTTATTGGACATACAATAAGAATTAAGAAATTGAAGGCAAGAATGGTAGTAGATGCTTACCGAAAAACTGGAAGGAGAGGCGAGCTTTGTGGGGTGAGATGCACTTCGGAATAGGGGCAGCAGTTCGACAGCGAGAATGGAAAGTGTAAATGGATGGGGGTCCCCCTATTTATAGGATCCTTAAAGGGCTGAGATCTACTCCATCAACGGTGAAGATCTCGCAATTTTTCAACTTTCAAGACAAAAACCGCCGTTCCTGACGCTAAACTGCTCTTCCCACCAAAATACGCTATTTTCCATTAATGTCATCGTCCACGTGGCTTCTTTTGAATAAGGTGTATTAACTGCTTCAGCCACATGGCACCTCTTGAGAAAACGCCATTGTCATGCGTCCACATCACCGATTGATGGTCACCTTCATTGATACTCGAAGGTCTCGAGTGTTCCACCTCGGCACTCCGAGTAGGGGAACTACTGATGTGGGGTAAATATCCGCCAACTGACGATGAAGTTAGGAACTTTGCCAAAAGGACTACATCGCCCACCTTCAACGTTCATTTCAATATTACACAGTCGTCCCCGCCAATGTTAACATTGCCAGTCATTCTCAATCTCGTCTTTAGGTGACTATTTATGGTTGTTCGGGTGCTCTACTGCTAGGTCCACCTTTGATGAGCATCTTGCCATATTGCCACTATGATCATGATCACCCATCCTATCATCGCCAATAACATAGTACGAACGTAATCTCGCCAGTCTCCACATCGCGAATGGGTGAGGTGAAATACTTTGTTTTCTCTCCATACAGACTCCATCTCCACAAGAATTTTATCTATATAAGGAAACTATCTCTGAAGAGATTCTATCCATCACGACACCTACAATCACGGGATGTTTTTCAGATGTCAAATCTCCACATTAAATCTTCGATATCTCCGGGATATATTTTCATACTTAGCCGTTCGAAGATCACGCCGCAATTTCCTTACACAGCCCTTCATTCTCCATCTATATAAAGGTCGATCCCCTATCATTATGAGGTACGATTTTAATATGCTCAATACACACCAGTGCACTCTCCTTGGAGAACTTTGCTTTATATCTTGCTCAGTTGGTTATCGCCTTGGTCTGATTCCCACACCGGAGGGGTTTTGAGCGGCCTCGCTCCGATCGTTTACTTTTGTCTACCTGCGCAGGTCGCCCGAGTTATTTTCGAGGTTCAGAGCCGAGGTCGCCCGGGATGCGCCAAGGTTCAGTGCCGAGGTATAAGAGCAATATTGACTGCTGGATTGCTCACCCCAGATTTTTACCATAACAAAATCAATGGAGTTATCTTTCACAAATTAGCTGCATGACGCACAATAGTTATCCAACATCTCTCAAGCTTATTTCAATCTACTAATCTCAAAAAATAAGATAGGTGTTAATAATTGATCACCACCTCATCAAAACTTGCAGTTGTACCCATAATTTTAAAATTCGGATTGATTCATCCAGTTTGACCGGTCAAACCGTCGACCGATCGAAGAAACGGTCCGGTCGGCCGTCAAAACCTGTTTTGGTCAAAATCCGGTCAAACTCGCGGTTGAACCGGAAATCCGGCGATTGAACTGGTCATTGAACCGGCTGGTTCACTGTTTTAAGAAAAAATTATGTTTTAATTTTAAAATTTTAGCTTTGAAGTATAAAAACTAGTATAGAAAAATAAAAAATATTTTATTACTATTAATAAATAAATTAATGACATAATTATAATATCACGGGTCAATAACGATTAACCCAACAGTTGAATCAGTAGCTCGTGATCCGATATCTTTTTCGATTCGCTTAACAATCGGAATTTCAAAACACTGGTTTTACCTCCCCCTCCCTTTCGTTCTCCTTTGCGCATGGAATCAATTTTAAGGATGGAATCACACTTCCGGTCTTTTAAAACAGCAACCTCTCTCCAAATGTCTCTTTCACTTAAATACTAAGCAATGCAATTAATGCTGAGTATACATATATATATATATATATATATTATAATCTATGTATAGATAAATATTGAACGGAATCGAAACGTAGTCCAAATTCATTATTGGTGTGGGCCCACTGTTTGGGGAGATTACCCCATTTTTTGGGTGCAAAAAGGTGTTGTTCCGGACACTTTAGCCGGGCCATACCGCCCTGCCCCACAGGACTGGCATGACAGGTAAATCAGGTACTCAGCGGCCCAACAGATGGGAGGCCCAGTGCATAGTGCCCACAAGGAGCCCACCCAATATTTCATGAGTGAAACTCCCACACTGCGGCTGCCATGACTCGAACCTGCGCTCTTGGGTGCAATCTACCACCTGTGAACCAACTGAGCTACACCCTTGGCCAATTACCCCATTTCTTATATGGAGGTACTTTTAACACATTGTTGCAACTCCTTTGAAAAGACAGTGCCATTAAATGTGGACCCCACAATGTTATTGTGTGAAGTTGATGCAGATGAAAATTGGACCTAGCTTTTTGAAGTTGAAAAATTTTAAATTTAACTTGAAGATGAATAATTTTCAACTTGTATTAGACTTATTTTGGTGTTCAGATCGTTGAACTTATATAGACAAATGAGAAAGTTATTTATACAAAAAATTAAAATGATCGAATGTTGGTATATAAATTATCATATCATTTTTTTAGACTATTTGTTTGTTTTAAGACAAATGAAGTTCAATCATATAGTTATAGAGGTTGAATCAATCTAATAGTTTTATATATGATCTCCTAAATTGTTCCTACAAGATAAATGATTTAGATCACTAAAGTAACAATGAGGTGGGTATGCTATCATCTAACTTCACGGTGAAGATCAAATTTTGAACTTTAGAAAAGCCATGTTCATGAAAAATTTGGGTTAGAGTAATGTGAAACTTTGGAATTTGAAACAGAATTCTCTTGATTAGTATGCTAAATCTCACATCTGTTAGTAAGAAAAGCTAGTAAGATTTACTTCCTCTATCTTAATTTATTTGTCTATCTTTAC
>BRYF01000027.1:9941086-9943586 GCA_030159135.1 Actinidia polygama | reverse complement strand
AGAGGTAGAGTCCTTATGGAGACGATTTTTATGGAGGTAGATCCCTAACGGGAATGGAGTTCTTGTGGAGATGGTCTTTGACTGGGTGAGCTAACCGACCTTGCCCATTAGCGAGATGGAAATCAACTAGTAGGCCTACGGAGTACAAGCGAGTTGAGCAACTGGAGATGTGGCTTAGGGCGTGCAAGACTAGATTGGTGATACGACGTCTATGAAATATGCCATATATGTGAAGACTTGTCATATCCGGAGATTTTGCCTAGATCGTAGGAGACTCAAGGCGGTGGCGTGTCCCATGGAGACCATGCTTACCTCGGTAGAGGGTTCGAAGATGTCTTACCTCGGTCAAGAGGGTTCGGATATGACTGTTTTACCTCGGTCAAAAAGGTTCGAAAATGACCTCATTTTACCTCAGTCAAGAAGATTCGGAGATGACTATTTTACCTCGGTCAAGAGGATTCGGAGATGGCTTCCAACTGATGGAGAATGGCTAATTGATTGCTCCATGACAAACATAGGCGAGGTACGTGACCATCTCGGAACCTAATGGTTCACATGTCATTTGAGACAACATGTTCATCTCAAATATTACTAAGGCGAGGTGACAGATTTTATCCCATATTAGATTTCATCAAAAAGTTTACTATTGTAAAATATCATTTTGATCGGATATAAATAAATGGTTGATAAATATTAATTTATATTAAGCTAAATGGTTATAATCTTGAGTCATACTCATTAAGTTATGAATTATACTGATAGTGTATTAATTTGTATCCGATTAATGTGATTTTCATCGGTATTAACTTTTTCAATGAAATCCACAATTTAGATTATCAAAATGAGCAAAAAATACAAGAACTTCAAAGTGTAGTCCAAAATTCCAACCTCATACAAGCAGCCTAGAGATAAGTAGGGGTGGTCAAATTGGAACATTTAGATTGGACCAAGGGATGTACTGAAATTGGGCTAGGCCCACTTTCTTACGTCTTGGATTTTAGAATGGACCCTTTTATGATCAACAAAAAGGATTTCCTAAACTTAATTTCTTTCAACTAAGAAATAAAACATTAGAGAAAATACATTTTATGCAATACATATTTATATATGGTGGAGTTCATAAAATTGCGGGTTCCACGAGATGTAAGTATACACTGCATAAAATGCATTGTTCCTAGCAAAACGCACCAATAAAACATATTTTCTTTTTTTCTTCTTTTATATTAATATATTTATCATCGTTAATAAAATCAATTGGGCCAATAAATGAATTCACCCAATAACTACTATGAACTGACACTTGGGTCACTTGTAATCAAACGTGGGCTGACATTTGGGTCACTTGTAACAAAACCAGAGCCAAAGGCCCAAAATTAACTTTGCAATGAAATTGCTGTGGCCACAAATCCAATAATCTACTAAGCCCAGTAGAGCCGAAGGCTAGATTTTTTTAGTTGTTTTGATTTTTGATTTTTTGTTTTTGTTTTAAGTGAATTATATTTATCATTTGATCAAAATTTTATATTTTTTCACTTCTTCTAGATGAGAAAATTCAGAAAATATAAGAAAAAACTCAAATTTGGAAGCAAAAAACCCGCTAAAGACAAAAATTAGCTATTTTATATAGTAAAATGAAATTCACTTTAAGACTGTGGTTTGGGTCATGTGCGGCTACACGCCTTCACATATTAATATCAGCTTATAACTCCATATTTGGGGACTAATCCGCACAGCTTACACTGTTCACGGAGAGTGAGAAAAGACCATTTTGCCATCGTATTTATAACTCAACACTCAGTTCCTGTTCATTGTCGATCCTATTTCCTACTCTCTCTCTCTCTCTCTCTCTCTCTCTCTCTCTCTTGTGTTGTGCTATTAAGTTCAAAACAAGGGATTTTGGTCTTCGTTCACGTAACCGCGTGTCACACTAATTGCTAACTTGGACGGAAATTATAACTGTGCGGATTACTACTCAAACCACATGGGGGCATGTGTTGATATTCATACGTGAAGTGTGGATCCGCACATGACCCGTAACACATGGGACCAAAGGAAAATCTGCCCAACATAAATTTATTTTTGTCTTCAAGAACTTTTTAACCAAATTATATGATTTTTTTTATATTTTCAGAGTATTTCTCTCGTTAAGTGAAACTAAAAATAAAAAATTCAAGCGGTTAAAAAAACTCATTAAAAACGAAAAAATAAAAAATTCAAATAGGTAAAAATCTCGAGAAAAAAAAAAAGCTAGCCTAAGCCAACTATTTAATTTATTGAAGACCAAAAAAAGAAATATTTGTTGATTCAAATTCTTACAACTTTGTGCAGGAATAATCAGAGGAGTGTCAGTTAAGGGAGACCAAAATGAGAAGTGAGAAATCACTGGGGCTTGCCTGTGTCAAGTTATGTTCATAAATGCGACACATGTGCAAGCGTTTCTCTGCACTATCTTCCATAATGGATAAGGAGATACGTTGAATGATGAATGCAATAATAACAC
>BRYF01000027.1:9911086-9916086 GCA_030159135.1 Actinidia polygama | reverse complement strand
AGTTCTGCTTTCCCGTTGCTTAGTTTATATTTGCCTTAGTCTGATCGTCATGCCGGAGGAGTTTTGAGCGCCCTCACCCCAGTCGGTAATGTTTGTTTGGTTATATGCGAAGGTCACCCGAGCTTTTTTCGAGATACTTATCTCGCCATCCCGAGAAATATTAACTGTTGGATTGCTCGCCCCAAATTTCTAACACAATAGTTTGGCACCATATGTGGGAACAACAGTTCTCAACCTTCTATGCACCTACGCAACCGTTGATTACCCAGACTAAATGCCACCAGTCCTTTGGACAACAGAGCTCACCCAATAGCCAATACCGGTTAAGCTCCAGACCTAGAAGGACTCCACCGCAAGATACACATGGTATGACCGAGCAGATGAGAGTCATAAATGAAAATAATGTCCGTCTGATACAGCTCCTCGCCACGGCCAATCCACTGCCTCCGGCCGCACCTCCCATTTACGATATTGAGTGATCTTACCGCTCTCATCGCACGGACGACGACCATTCCCAGAACAACCATAGTACTGGCCCAACATAAAGAGGGCGACGTCAATCACCAAGTCCTCCCCGACGTGAAAGAAGCTCCTCTTCGTCAGAATCCCGATCATCTAGATGAGCCCCTAAAGTGGAAGGTGAAAAGGTCAGGCGACGAGTAAGGTTGTCTCACCGGGATAACCAGGCACCCAGGCGCAGGGACAATTCCACTTCCCAAAAGATCAGAGATCTGGATGCCCGCCTCAACGCCATCAATACCGGGGCAGGCGCTCCAGTGACCGTGGATACCTTGATCAAGCAGACCGAGCCACCATTCATGGAGTGGGTGATGAGGGCCAGGGCTTCCTCCAAGTTCAAGCTACTTACCCAGCTCGGAGTCTACGAGGGAAAAATGGATCCAATGGACCATCTGAATTCATACAAAAGCCTAATGTTGCTCTAGAGTTGTTCGGACGAAGTGATGTGTAAGGCTTTTTCTGTCACTCTAACGGGACTGGAGAGATCATGGTTCAGAAAGCTACCTCCTGGAACCATAGACTCGTTTGATGACCTGAGCAAGCTTTTCGTTGCCAACTTTATGAGCTGTAGAGTTAGGCAGGAACGCCTCCCACCTTTTCACCATTCACTAAAAGGAAACAGAGAGCCTGAAAGACTACATGAAACGGTTTAACCAAGCCGTAGTGGAAGTTGACGATCCCAGTGACAAAGTGGTGATTATGGTGATGATGGAGGGACTTCGCCAGATCCATTATTTGATTCCCTATCGAAGAATGTCCCAGAAACCCTATCAGCTCTCCAAAGCAAGGTTGATAAGTACATCGCCGCAGAGGAACTGACCAATGCCGGATGAGGCGAGGACGAGACAATAACAAGAGGAAGAAGCCTAACACAAGGCGATCCGATTGTAGAGATGAGGTAAAAAACAAAAGGCTTAATCGAGACCCAAGACAGACCAATGAAATGCACCCTCACTCCACCTCGACGTCTAGAATTGGTGCTACCTCCTCTTAATGCTTCAATCGCCTAATTACTCACATAAATCAAGCACGAAAAATTCGTCAAATGGCCCAGAAAAATTAAAATTAATCATTGGAAGAGAAACAAGAACAAGTATTGCGAGTTCCACCGAGACCATGGGCATAACACGGAAGATTACGTCCAGCTGAAAGAGTAGATAACCGACCTTATTAAAAGGGGTATCTGAGGAAATATGTTGCTAATCGTCCACCTCCCATCTCTCCATAAAGGAGATATGGCGACAATAGACTACCCGCTGGTGATATATAGATAATCCATGGCGGATTTAGATATGGTGAATGTTCGAGTTCATCCAGAAAGAGGCACGCTAGAGCGCCAGTGGGTAAGTTGAGGAAGAAATCTACAACCTCTCCTTTCCAGTCGTTGATATTCACCCGCCTATCACCTTCAACAATGATGATCTGAGGGGCCTGCGCCTCCCTCATGACGACGCCCTGGTTTTCTCAGCTGTCATCGCCAACTTCAACATTCAAAGAATCTTGATCAATAATGGGAGTTCAGCGGATATCTTGTTCATCTCGGCATCTGAAAAAATAAAGATTGGACTGGATAAGCTGCACCCCTTCCATATTTCCCTTGTAGGATGTGGAGGAAACATGACGCATCCGCTCGGATGAATCAAACTGCCGGTGACATTGGGAACGGAGTCGCACTAAATCACCGTTTGGTGATTGGACTGCATAATTGTAGTCCAAGCGCCGTCAAACTGATCTAAGTTGACCCTAGATTAGTTTAATTATGACTTTTTATTATATTTTGTACTTATAGTCGTGTATGAGATTCATTACAGGAGAATGTTTAGAAAAAGACAAAAGTGGGCAAAAATATACTGAGCGTTCGAATACCCTGTGGAAGAAGGAATATAGCTTTCGAACTATGTAAAAAAAATCAAAAATTTGAACATTTCCTACTGCTACAAGGTCATGCTGTTGGGTTAAAGAATGTCAGGGCGACGTACCAAATATTGGTAAATAAGATGTTCTAGGAACTAATTTGGAAGACTATGAAAGTATACATAGATGACATATTAATCAAGAGCTTCAAAGCAGCCGATCACGTCGCCCATCTCGAGGAAGCATTTGGCGTCCTACGAAGACACCATATGATGTTAAATCCTTTCAAGTGCATTTTTGGGGTATTATTTGGGAAATTCTTAGGATTTTTAGTGACCAAATGTAGAATCGAGGCAAACCCGGATCAGATTCAAGCCCTACTCGCAATGAGCTCGCCCAGGAATATCCACGAGGTACAACAGTTAACTGGGCGAGTTACTGCCCTTAATAGATTCGTCTCCAAATCAATCGACAAGTGCATACCATTGTTCAGAATCTTAAGGAAAAATCAAACCTTCCGGTGGAGCGAGGAATTAGAAACATCCTTTCAACAGCTGAAGGATTATCTCGGCTCGCCGCTCTTGCTTACAGTTTCTGTTTTGGACGAGGAACTTATAGTATACCTATCCATCTCACCAACAATCGTAAGTGCGGTGTTGATTTGAGAAGAGGACAGAATTCAGAAATTGATATACTATGTTAGTAAAGTTGTCATTGGAGCCAAGATCAGATATTTGAAAATCGAGAAGCTCGCCTATGCTCTCCTTGTTGCCGTCAGAAAACTTCGCCACTATTTCTAGGAACATCCTATTGCTGTGTTAACTGACCAACCTTTGAAGCAAATTCTCTAGCGACTTGAAACCTCGGGGAGGCTCCTCAGATGGTCTATTGAGTTAAGCAAATTCCATATTGAATACAGACCAAGAATGACGATTAAGGGCCAAGCCTTGGCTAACTTTTTGGCTGAATTCACATACAACGTCGCCCATTAACCAGAAGAAAATATCTCCGAGATGGAAACTCCAGAGCAACCAAACCCAGATGAGGGCTTTGCCAAATGGAAACTGTTTGTGGATGGATCGTCAAATCAACATGGTTGTGGCGCGAGATTAGTTCTCCAAACTCCTTCAGGAAAGCATATGGAGTACGCTATCTGTATAGGATTCAAAGTCACCAATAATGAAGTCAATTACAAAGCTCTTCTCGTTGGTCTAAGAGTTACAGCTGAACTAGGAGTAAATTCCCTGATCGTTTTCAGTGATTCTCAGCTAGTGATAAATCAAGTCCAAAGAGATTACCTCGTCAAGGATACGAGAATGGTGGCCTACTTAGATGAGGTAAAAACCATGTCAGAAAAAATTAGAGATTTCAAAATTGGCCAAATCCTTAGAGAAGAGAACAAGAAAGTTGATGCTCTGGCCAACCTTGCCTCAGCCTTTGATTTCATCTCAGATAGGAATATACCTCTGGAGTTCTTGGCTAACCCAAGCGTTGAGGTTGCCAAATCAGTATGTCAGGCAGATGTAGGACTGACATGGATGGACGACATATTACATATCTCCATACTGGAGCGTTATCGTCAGACAACCTCCAAGCTTGTAGGATCCAGTACAGATCATCTAAATTTTGCATTCTCAATAAAATCTTGTACAAAAAGTCCTTTTCAGGGTCTCTCCTGAGATGTTTCTGACCTGAAGAAGTAGAGTATGTGATGAGGGAAATTCATGAAGGAATTTGCGGAAATCATTCAGGAGTAAGATCACTAGTAAGAAAATCAATTCGACAAGGTTACTTCTAGCCTCAAAAGGAGCATGATGCGGCGACATACACAAGAAAGTATGACGAGTGCCAAAGGTTTGCTCCGATAAGTCACCTCCCTCATACTAAGATGTTGCTGATGACCAGCTTATGGCCATTCGCCCAATGGGGAGTTGACATACTCGGGCTTTTACCTCAAGCTCCACTACAAAGAAAATTCTTGATCTTCGCAATCGATTACTTCACTAAGTGAATAGAGGCAGAGCCTCTCGTCAAGATCACTGAGAAAAACACAAAGAATTTCATATGGAGGAGCATCATTTGCCGATTCGGAATTCTCAAGGTTCTCATCTCGAAAATAATTTGACAATGATGGGCTTAGACAGTTTTGCTTGGACCTCGCCATCTGGCATCATTTCTCCTCGCCCAGTCATCCTCAAGCAAATGACCAAGTAGAAGTTACCAACAAAACTATCATGAGGAACTTGAAAATGAGATTGGAAAAATCCAAAGACAAATGGGTGGAAGATTTGCCAAGCATAATTTGGGTTATCATACAACGAGTATGATTCCTACAGGCGAGGTGCCATACTCCATGGTCTATGGGACAGAATCAGTTATACTTATCGAGATCGGAATATCAAGCTTTAAGACTTTAAATTTCAACAAGGAGAACAATGAAATCGAGGTGAGGTTCAACCTTGATCTCCTTGATGAAAAAAGGGAGAAGGTGGAAGTACGCCAAGCAACTTACAATTAAAGGGTTAAGCACAGGTCCTTTCTACTTGGCGAACTGGTTTTACAAAAGTCACTTTGCCCACAAAGGAACCAAATGCAGGGAAACTCGATCCCACATGGGAAGACCCCTA
>BRYF01000027.1:9801086-9803586 GCA_030159135.1 Actinidia polygama | reverse complement strand
CATTATATTCTCAACAAGAAATTAATATACAACAAAATACACCAAAATAACAATGAGTCAGTTACAACTAAAAACTAATAACAGCAGTAATAATTACTACATATGATAATACTAAAGTGAGCTACAGCCTAAAATCATAAGAAAATATATTTATTTCATTTAAATGTTTTAAGTAAAATTATGAACTTCCACTTTATTGATTACAGTGAAAAAATAAGAGGTTTTGTTCTTCAGATTTTACACATAATTAGAAACACTAATTCTATCTTTGGACAAATTGTCAATACAATACGGAAGACAAGGAATTTGCATAAACCAACTGATTTTTCCTAGGAATGTGCAAATCAAACTTTTTCTCTTGTGGGAAGGTAGATGACTTGTTGGCCGTAGTTAGCCTTCTGGGGTTATGGCGGGCGCTTGTTCGCCGGGAGTCATTGGAGGTAGAGGAGATGAGAGTTGACCAACCTTGAGAGAGAGAGAGGGAGGCAGTGTCTAAGTAAGAACCAAAGGGTAAAGGATGCTTTGATGGTTGTTAATGGGGTGGTCGTGATGGCTCCCGACGGTCAACAGATTGCACGATCTCGCTAATGTTTTGAGCGGCCGTGCATAGGGAGAAGTCTGGAAAGTTGTGGTTCACTATGTGGAGTTTGCAAGTTGTGTTCATCCCCTCGATGCACAACTTCACAAGGTGATCTTCTGCTACTAGGTCTTTCACTTCCATTTCCAACTCAAGAAATCGGCGGACATAGGTGAGCAGATCTTGGGAATCCCTCTGACTTGCTCTCATGAGGTGGAGTGTGGTAAGTCGCTCCTGCACATAGAAAAACTTGGAGTGGAACTTCTTCACAAGATCCTCCCACGAGGCGAGAGAGCCGAGCGAGAGGTTGGCATCCCGAGAGTAGGCTATGTCTGTCCAAGATTTAGAGAATTCTTTCAGTCTCAACTCCTAGAGTATCCACAAAACGAAAGATGCGCTCCTTGCGTTGCCTTTCCTGCCATCAAAACGAACAAATTTGGGTACCACGTACCCTTTCAGGTAAGGAGAACTTGCAACCTCCAAGTCTATAGCATGTAGGAGAGGTGACTTCTCGAACTGGATGAGAGCTCGAACGTGCTTCTCAATTTGGTCCAAGGTGATTGGGAGGTAAGGGCTTTACAGGGTTCTAGAGCTTCTTGGAGCCGAGACATCCCTAGGGAGAGGATTCACCCACAGAATTGTTGTGTCGCCAAGGGTGAGGTGGTTTGAAGTGAGAGTCAGAAGGAGCTGTCCTTCCGAAGTGAAGGGAAGCTGACCTCCATCAGTGGACTGGTTGGCTGGGTCTTGTTCTCCAAGCCAACAAGGAGAGAGGCGTTTGCCTCCCCATGGAAGGGAGGGGGAGCATCGGCTCTCCTCTGCATGGCAAGGAGGGTCTCCATCATGAGTTGTTGAGTTGCTTGCATAACCAGCGTGTTTTCAAAGCTTGTGTGGAGTTGCTTTCATCTGCATCGAGCTGTCTACTTGCGTTGAGCTTTCGAAGCCAAGCCCTCGTTGCACCGAGCTTTCGAAGCCGAGCCCATCTAGATCAGGGGAGGCCCATACGTACACTTGTAATTCTTCAAAATTTCTGAAAAAATTCTTTCTTGCTGGTTCTTCAAAGTTCTTCACTAATTTGAACCCTTCGAAAATTTTGCTCACCATAAATTTCCAAAACTTATTATGTCTACTATCCGTGATAATCATTGATTCCCTCTTTAGGTGTTTTCGTAGTTTGGCCTTTGCAAGCCCTAATTTGTGAGAGCCCATCTTCGCGCGAACTCCGCACATAGGCGAGCCCTGACCTGGCCTCTTCTCTTCTCTCTTGTGGAGCTCAAGTATTATCTGGCTTCTTCTTCTTGGAGCTTGGATATATGGAACTTGAAGGAGGGCTCCCCTCAGCATCTCCCTTCCAAGAGCCAAGTTCACAAGAGAACTCTCCCAAGCTCCTAAATTATAGGTTTCAAAATTAACCTTCACTCTTGATGATCGCTAAAAAATTATAGGTTTCAAAATTAAGACTAGTTCTAGCAACAAGGACGATAAGAAACCATCACGTATGAGCTACAAAAGAGAAACGTACATTAATATATTTTTACTCAAAAACAGAACAAAGTAGTGAAGGAAGGTGGGGAGAGAAAATATCAACCAACAAATCAACCAGGTGTCGTATGATTAACAAAGTGACTTTACTCAACAATAACACGAATATTTAAGATTAACTATTGACAAACAAGTAACATGAAAATCACAATGAAACCTTGTTGTTCCTCGGAAAATGATTCAACACAGAATAAATTTGCTTGAGGTGCCAGTACCCAAGAGCTTGCAAATGTACAGACTAAAGCATAAAAAAGATATGAACAGATCAAAGTAGAACTTTGAATCCGTGTATATCTATATATCTATCCATATATTTTCAAATTTGTCAGGTCTTCAATTCATGAGTCCATGTTGCGCGTGTATGTATATACATATTATTATGTC
>BRYF01000027.1:9741086-9746086 GCA_030159135.1 Actinidia polygama | reverse complement strand
TATAGCTCACCTCGCCCATAGGCGAGGTGGTAGTGTAAGGTGGTCAGACCATTCAGGGATCCTAGGCGAGCACAGCACGAATCACGAGAGATGTTGGCGACATGATCCCTTTAGAAGAGGTGCTCGGCCTGGTCCAATTAGTAGGCGTAGAATTTCCCCTCATCGGTTGCCCCTCTACTCGATGTGTCAAAGTGAAACACTTGGTACCTCGAGTAAGAAATCATAGGTTATTTGTTGGACGACGTGAGCATGTGATGATGGCATGGCCTTATGGGATGACACGTGGAGGATCGCATTAATGGCAAAATGATCTTTTGGTCGGTACGACAGTTATGACCTTTGCACTTGAAGCGTCGCGTGATCTTGGCCGTCGAAGTGAACAAATCTCAGCCCTTGGTGCTTCCTATAAATAGGTGGCGCCACCATACGGCATAATCTTCTATTGCTAGTGATAACGAAGTGCTGCCTCTACTCCGACGTGAACCTTGCCCTTGTCAGCTCGCCATCTTTCCTTTTCCTAAGTCATTCAGTAAGTACTACCTGTCCACTTTTAATTTTCAATCTGTAGTGCATGTTTGTTGACAGTGACATAGGAAACTTAGAAAACTTTCCACCCTCCTGGATTTCCGACCACCTAGGAAAACAATCATATATGGCCAACGAGGTCACTCAGCTTCCTTCCTCCCCTAGGAAGGATTCCCCTAGTCCCGAGGGTAGTCCCTCAGTTGCCATTCCCCCTCCAATTGAGAGGAAAACTAACACTATGGACCAAGGCAAGCTAGATCGTCTTAGGGAGTCATGTTTTATCCCGCCAGGCATTCAGATCAAGCTACCCGAGGTGGATGAGACCATAGCGTCTACTCGCCCGGGCAAGGTGGCATTTTATGAGGCTGCCTTTCATGTCGGTCTTCGTCTTCTGATCCATCCCATTATTAGGAGGATTCAATACTTTTACAACATCTGCCCCGCCCAGCTCATCCCAAATATGTGGAGAAATCTCGTCTATACGGTAGTATTGTGGTGAGATCACAAATTCTCCCTCTCCCTTGCTGAGTTTAGGAGTTTGTTTGCCTTGAATAAAAATCCGAAGCTAGATTCCTGATGACTATACTTCAAGGAAAGGTCAAAGAAGATCTTGCGTGGGGGATATCACAACAACGTTAAGGGATGGAAGAAGAATTCTTATTTATCTAAGGAGATGACTGAGAGTTCTCCCCAGGAATATCCAGGGACACCAGTGTTCTAAGGGTCCCGAGGTCGTAAGGCACCCCTGGTTAATCTTTGTCCGTTAAGTCATTCTTTTAATTGACAAGTATAGCTCCTCTTTCGTGACTGATAAGGATTTTCCCATCTTTAGGTAAGCGCTGCAACAAGCCACCCATCCTGACCTCGACCGAGCAAAAAAGGCTTGACGACATCTTAGCATCACTGGTGGGGGGAGACACCTTCAAGATCAAGGACGTTCTTAAGTCTAAGTCCTTCCATAGGTGCTTCAGGGCCACCCCTAAAGTGATGGCATCCAGTGGCAGGGACAATGGTGAGGAGATACCGACAGGCGAGGCAGCTCTAGTAGCAAGCGATGAGAGTGAGTCTCATCACTCTCGAGATGAACCTTGCCAAGGCGATAATTCTCGAGATGACTCGATAGAATACCTAGGGACCATCAGGAGGAGACATAGAAAATTTTTACCTTACCTTCCTGACCTAACAATATTAAGGCTCTTAGGCGGAAAAGTCTGATCACTCATCCTTGGTTTGGAATCAGGTAGCTCGAGCTTGGAGGCCTAATCAAATCCACGATTACTCCCCGAGCTCAAATCGGACGGTACTATCTCCATTCCTTTCCAAGTATTTTATCTCTTCTATTTGCTGACGTTGGGTTTCTTTTTGCAGTTATGTCGAAGAGAAAAAGGCTAAAGAAGGTCGCCTAGATGGTGGAAGGATCCAAGGGGGCAAGCTCGACAGCAAAGTTAACCACGACGGTGAAGGGGATAACTATTGGCAAGAAATGCCCCTAGGATGAGACGCCAGACATCACGCTTACCAAGATGGGCAAAACTGTGTCTGATGCCAAGAAGAAGGGTTCCATCTCGCCGCATGAGGAGAAGAAGAAAGCCCTTGCCAAGGCTAAGGCATCGTCGAGTAAGGCAGCGAGCAAGGTGGCAACTGGGGATGGTACCTCGACTAATCTTGGTACTATTTTTGGGGCCCAAAGCCTCTAAGCTAAGAAATTCCGTCGTGGCAGAAAAACTCATGGAGGGAGTGATCCCACCTGCTGATTGGACTGCATAATTACAATCTAAATGCCGCTAAACCAATCTAAATTGGCCTTAGATTACGTCAATTATACCATTTATATCGTGTTTTGATCTAAAAGTTGTGTTTTTATTCATTGCAAGAAAATGTTGATAAATATGAGGATTTGGAGTCGTAAAAATGATCTGAAGTGCGAGCATGCCTATCGAGAACCGTTGTCGAGAATTATGGAAGTTTTCACTCGTAGCTTAGAATAGAATGAAAGATGTGTCGTTGAAAAGATCTCCCAAAGTTATACAAAGTCACGTCTAACTAGCGTCTCAAGATATGGACTTCAAGAGCTTCAAAGCGGATGAAGAAAAAAGAAGAGAAAAAGTCAAAGTTGCCTGAAATTGAACTGAGCGTTCAAACGCCCTAGACTAGGAACAAACTAGCGTTCGAACGCTAGGAAAAAAAAGACTAGAAATTGTGCTTGGCATTCGAACGCCATAGAAACAAGAGAATCAGCGTTCGAACGCTGAGAGAAAAAATAGTTTTATGATTCGAACACCTCTGTGCAGCATTCCAATGCATAGAGGATTGAAAGTTTGAAATAAGCCTTAGGGTTCAACACCAAAATGAGTGTTCGAATGCCAAGAAGGAAATTGCTTACCATTCGAACGCTGTATTACAATGTATTTGGAGGGTTTGAACGCTGAATGGGAAAATGCACTGAGCATTCGAACACTCATATTAGGGTTCATACGCTAAGAAGAAAGCTGGGCAAGGACTCTTAATCCTATTGAGACTCGAAATAAGAGGCCTACATATATTTCCTTATGATTTTATGGATAAAAACACGTTCTTTTTAGGATTTTTATAGCTTTTTAGCTTAGAAATTCATTTTTTTAAATATTTTTGTAATCAATTACATTTAACTTTATGCTTATTAATTCGATTTACGGGTTTTGTTCAATTATTCATGTTTCTTTCTACAATTATTTTCACCATTAATTTAAGTTCTTCAATTTTAGTTATCCATATCAGATTTTATATATTAGAATGCATTTCATATTTTGTTATTCGTGTCCCATAGCCATGAGTAGCTAATTTTCTCAACTCGAAATTGATTGTGAAGATTGATTGAGGATCAAGGATGAACAACATAGGTAAATTTTGATTTCACCGTTAGATCTTCTTGATTTGCATTCTTCTTCTTCTCCATTCTAAATATTTTTGAAAACTTAGTCGTCCTATTATGTTTGGTAACGTTCATGCGTGAATTGCCATACTCAGTATATAGGTTATCTTGTAACGTTTATGCGTGAGTTGGGTTCAGTGTATGCACTGCGCGAATCGATGATGCACGACTATGATTATAACAACCAAGTTTATTTTAGAAGTTGAAGATTGAAAGAACAATTGGTTTTAAAAGTTAAATCTTTCGAATTTGAGACTCACGACGTAGTCGAAGGATTTGAGTTATAAGAAGCCTTCATTAGAATTCCTTGAAATCGGATTCGTTGGATCAATTGATTCTGAGTCATTTTTAATACAAAGTTTACATTAGTTTTAATTTTTTTCATAATTTAGATTTAGTCTAATTTTATCAAAAACCAAAAACATGATTTTTATTTTTATTTTTAGAAGCATAAGTTATGATTGAATTAGGATTGATTCGAGTGTTTTAGTTATCTTGTGTTCACCTTGGCACTACTATTCGTGAGATCGATACTCGTACTTTCAGTTTTATTACTATTTCGCGACCCATATACTTGCGGTAAGGAATTCACTTCTAGCAACGAACCACCTACTGATAAGGAAGAGGTGGAAAAACTAGATTTTGACCGGGCGATCTCACGGCTTTTTCACAGGGTTGGAGAGGTAATTATCCTTCTTCAAGTTAAAGAAAAATCTATTTTTAAGTCATAATCTTTTTTTCGAGTTTTCATCTTTTTGACAATTTTAACTTCTTGTAGGTGGTGGTGCTTGCGTCTTCTCTCACTCGGCGAGGTAGGGAATTAAGGGAGGGAGAAATGATTCAATATGCTCAAGATGAATCAGCTGGGATCGAGAAGGCCCGTGCTCAGCAACGTGCCATAGAACTAGAAGGACTAGTGGCTGAGCTCGGTGATCGGGAGCAGAAGGTCACTGAGGAGCTCTAAACGATGACAGAGGAACGAGATACTATCGTGGTGAGGTTGGAGGCTGAGATGGATGACCTGAAGAAGAAGGCCATAGCAAATTTCAAGGCATTCGATGAATTTCAAGAGGTCGTGGAATTTATAGATTCCCGGTATTTTGGCGAGGACTTCGACTTCTACAAGAAGCAAATTAGTCGTTTTCATCCCAACCTCAACATCCTAAGCATGGGGATTGATGTCGATCTGCTCGAGGAAGGAGAGGAGGAGGAGGAGAAGGAAGGAGAGAATGAGGGGGAGAAGGAAGAGGAGAAGAAAAAGGAGGATGGGGAAAAGGGTGATACCGTCTCCCTTTCTCCTTAAAATACTTGTGTAGATTTTATTTTATTTTTTAACAATGGCGAGATGTAATCCTCTAGATTTTAATGAATGACAAGTACTTTTTCCTCATATAGTCTTCTTGCAATTCGTGTTCCACCACACAGCATCCACTTTTGTTGGCAAAATCAAATATAATGAGATTGGCGAGAAAAACTTAACTTGGCGAGCAAAATCATCATGCGAACATATTAAGTTTAATTCACCTTAATTAGGCAAACAACAAACTTAATTGTGGCAATTAGA
>BRYF01000027.1:9726086-9728586 GCA_030159135.1 Actinidia polygama | reverse complement strand
CCATGTCAGATCCGCTGCTACTTGGCAGATGGTTTTGGCGATATCAATACTTGGGTTGACAAGAATTCCAAGGGTATACTCATGTTTGAGATGAAATCGAAGGTTGATGCTAGGTTAGCTAGTGCATCAGCTTTCTTGTTCTCTTATCTAGGAATTTGGCGAATCTTGAAGTCCTTGATCCTTGTTAATATAGTTCTCACCTCATCCAAATAGGCCACCATTCAAGAATCTTTGGCGAGATAATCCCCTTGCACTTGATTAACCACCAGTTGAGAATCACTAAAGAACTCTAAGGATTCTACTCTTAATTCTGTTGCAACCCTCAGTCCGGCGAGGAGAGCCTCATATTTGGCTTCATTGTTGGTAGCTTTGAATCCAATGCGTATAGCATATTCCATCTACTCACTTGAAGGAGTTTGGAGAACAAGTCCTGCATTACAGCCGTGCTAGTTGGATGATCTATCCACGAAGAGTTTTCACCTGGCAAGATCATCTTCTTGGATCTACTTTTCTGGGGTTTCCACCTCAGGGATAGTCATCTCGGGACCTGGAGCAATGTCAAGTGTAAACTCAGCTATGAAATCGACCAATGCTTGAGCTTTGATCGCCATCCTTGGTTGATAATTGATGTGGAATTCACTTAACTTAATAGACCATTTGAGCAATCGCCCTGTTAGAGAATCTGCTTTGAAGGTTGATTTGTCAATACGACAATAGGATGTGTTTGGAAGTAGTAGCGAATCTTTTTTTTTGCGGCGATTAGAAGAGCATAGGCGAGCTTCTCAATTTTCAAGTACCTCATTTTAGCTCCCATGAGGACTTTGCTGACATTGTATACTGGCTTTTGAACATTGTCTTCTTTCTGGATATGCACTGCACTCACTGCTATTGGCGAGATGGAGAGATATAGGATGAGTTCCTCGCCCATGTTAGGAACGGTGAGTAGAGGAGGTGATCCAAGGTACTTCTTTAACTGCTGGAATGCCACCTCAAAATCCTCTGTCCACTCAAAGGCTTTATTCTTACTCAGAATCTTAAAGAATGACAAACATTTATCTGCTGATTTTGACACAAATCTATATAGAGAGGCTACCCCCGGTCAACTGCTGCACCTCATGTATATTCCTAGGCAAGCTCATCGCGAGTAGGGCTTGAATTTGGTCCAAATTTGCCTCAATTCTTCGTTTAGTCACCAAGAAACCAAGGAATTTTCCTGACGGCATGCCGAAGATACACTTTGAGGGGCTCAACGTCATTCTATGTTTTCAAAGGACACCAAATCTTTCCTCTAGCCGGGCGATGTGATCAGCAGCTTTGAGGCCTTTGACCAGCATGTCATCTATGTAGACCTCCATTGTTTTCCCAATCATCTCCCTAAATATTTTGTTGACCAATCTATGGTACGTTGCCCCTACATTCTTTAACCCAAAAGGCATGACTTTGTATTAGTATAACCCTCTCTCCGTGATAAAAGAAGTCTTCTTCATGTCGGGTGGATGCTTACCGATTTGATGGTACCCTAAGAAGGTGTCCATGAAGCTAAGGAGTTCATGTTTGGAAGTTGCATCAATAATGAGATCAATCTTGGACAAAGGAAAACTATCTTTTGGGTAGGCCTTGTTGAGGTCGGTAAAGTCAACACATACTCTCCAATTGTCACCCTTTTTTGGGGGCGATGACGACGTTGGCCTACTAGTCCGGGTAATGGGACTCCCTGATGACACTAGCTTTGATGAGCTTAGTTACTTCTTCTTTTATAACCTTTAGTCGTTCAGAAGTAAATTTCCTTCTCTTTTGGCCAACTGGAGGATGATTAGGGTCGGTGTACAACTTGTGGATGATGATCTGAGAATCTATGCCTTGGACATCGCCCTATGACCATGCAAAAACGTTATAGTTTTTCCTTAAAAATTCCACCAAGGCATTCTGTAGTTTTTTGGTTAATTTTGTTCTGATCATGACATGACGATCTGGGTAGTCAGAATGTATGGAAATGGGAGCCTTAGGAGCTTGGTGTTTCCTGTCTCTCTGGGATCACTAATGTATTCTCTTCCACTTCATCCCTCAATGTTTCCATCTCGGCGTCATCTGTCTGTAGTTGCTATTTGGCGCTTGATTTTGAAAGAGATTAACTCTTCATGGTCGAGATGAAACATTGTCTTGCCACCTTTAGGTCACCCCTCACCTTGCTTATCCCTGTTAAAGTAGGAAACTTCATCAGGTGATAGATAGAAGTGATGACCTTGATTTTTCCCAGCATTGGGCGACCTAGGATTGTATTGTAAGGTGATGGGCAATCGACAACAATGAAATTCTGCCATACCGTGGTCTAGTGAGGCTCCACTCCCAAATTCAAAGGCGGTCTGATCCACCCAAGTGGATCCATTGAGCTCCCTACAAATTCGACTGAAGGGGTGTGGAACGGGTGGAGCCTATCTCGTCCAATCTTCATTTTGTCAACGCCGAGATGAACAGAATGTCAGCAGAACTCCCATTGTCA
>BRYF01000027.1:9696086-9698586 GCA_030159135.1 Actinidia polygama | reverse complement strand
CCCAAATGACGCCTAAGGGCAAGTGCGTCGATTCGCCTTCCGTGCCCTAATCGAGCTAGGAAGCAAACCATTAACTGACACGTGGCATGGAAAAGACAATGAAGGGACAACTTGTAGGTACTTTTGAAGGACCACGCCCCAGCTACAACGAATTGAAATTCTGGGATAACTAGCTCACATAACCTTTGCAGTTGTGAATCGAGCTCGTGCAAGTTGGGGGGCAATTATAAGGAGATAAAACATTAAACCATCATTGTATTCGAGCACTACCGTGTACCACCACCAGACTGCCGTTCTATAGCAAGTTCGGTTGGCTACCTCAGCACGGTAGTTCAAACGACGAGCACAGTGACTATCACGGCAGAGCCACTTAATCAAGCTGCGGGGCTAGGGTAGCATACACGCGAAGTTTTTCCAACCATCATTATGGTCGAGCTCCACCGTGCGCCGCCACTGAACTATTGCTCTATGGCAAGTCCGGTCGGTTACCTCAACATGGTAGCTCAGACAATGAGCACAGTGAGTATCATTGCGGAGCCATGTAACCAATCTGCGAGGCAAGGGTAACGCACACAAGAAGTTTTCCTGTCACCCGCACGCTTGGAATTAAGTTCCTATGATATGGCAGGTTAGCTGCTAACCACGTGTCACACCCCCAACCTAATTAAACATAATCAATGCTAATTAGGTAAGATGTGATCGCACAAGTCACCAGCCTTAGTTTACCCACCGTGGTTAATTTTCACAAGTGCAATGCAAGCATATAAGATAAATGATATGCATTGCCATATCACCTCATATATAATCACCATATCATCTCATATATATACACCTCATGAATATAATCACCAATATTGATCATATAAGGAACAAACAGTACAATATGAATAAGATTATCACATATTATATTTTCGCTTGTCACTGCACACATATCGAAATCAAGTCACACCTAAGTTTTTCTTGAAGGCCCTTCTCCTTCTTTAGCTCCTTTCAAATTTTTGATTTTCCTTTTATGTTCTTTTCTTTTCTGTTCTTTCTTTCTTCCCTCTCGGTTCTTCTCTCTCTCTCTCTCTCTCTCTGTTCTCTTTTCTGTTCTCTCTTTTTTTTTACTGTGCGTAGATAGATAGATAGATAGATATAAATATATATAGATATATAGATAACAGAGCAAAAGGGCACGTATGTCCCTGCCTCACCCACAAAGTTTATCCAAATTACACTTTTTTTTCCTTCAACCTTTAAGTAATTCTTAACTTTAATTTAATCTCAAAAATTTTGAATATTTCGATTTAACTCCAAACTAGTTTACATATTCACGCTTTCACCCTATAACTTTTTAATAATAACATTTATATCCTCCCACACACTCTCACACATATAAAGCACATGACTCACACTCATTAAACTACATTAATTAACATAATCACCTTATATATATGCATGAAATTAAACTAATTATGAGATTTAGGGGTTAGGATCTCACACCACGTCCAAATAGGCATGATTGGGTCAGCCGTCTACTTTCTAGTACGTCAGCTAGCGTGTGTCCACACGCAATGAGCCATATTATAAAAAGAGCATTCCCCTCTCTTGGATGGGTAATCAACTCTCTCTAAAAATCTTTTTCTCTAGATCTAGAGCTTAAGGATTCATCTTTACTCTATCTTTTTTCTTGTCTTCTCCGGTCACTGACTTGACCATCGAAGAGATATTCTCGGAACAATTTCGAGTTTTCCTTCTCACGGTTGTTGCCTTGCAGGTTCGGTCAAGCTGAGCTAAATAGCACTGAGAACCTTCTTGTGTTATCGCTTTATCTGTACTCAATTTCCTTCCACCATGCGTATTCATTATTAGAATAAACGAGAGAGATGAGAGAGAGGAACAAATCCAACCAACACATTAAACAAAAAATGGAACAAATAACTTTCAAAGTTACTAGAAAAAGATTCCTTTTGACTTACCAAGTTTATCTAACTTACCTTATTGCCTTGAAAATGATTTTGAGTGATGATCACATGGGAGCGCGTCCCGTGGTAATATCGCGGGAGCGCCCCCTTGACCTCACAACAGCCACATATTTTTTCTCAAATTATACCTTATTTATTTTTGAAATCACTCAGCTAAAAAATATGTGGCTGTGGTGAGGCCACGGGGGGCGCTCTTGTGGTATTATCACTGGCGCACTCCCATGTGATCACTACTCAAAATTTTTTCAAGGGCACGGTTACCCAACTTGCTATACCACGAAACAAAATCAAATTAAAAGACATGGCACTCTCGTGTTTTTCACTCTCTTCACAGTTTGGTATTTAGTCCAGTATCTTGATGCTACAATAATGGACGTTGGGCCATGGTTAGTCCCCAGTGTAGGAAATTAGTTAAATGTGTCAAAGTCTGCAAGACAAAGCGAATAAAATGCCACCACATGTCAGAATGATACAGTCTTTGAATGACAAGTTTTAAGCCAATCAAAGTGCGCCACTTGTCCAAATAAGATTCA
>BRYF01000027.1:9678586-9686086 GCA_030159135.1 Actinidia polygama | reverse complement strand
GATCTTGGTGGACACGAGAAGCAGTGTTGAGGTAATATATTACGACCTCTTCAAACAACTTAAACTGTCATAGTCAAATTTAAAACCAGGTCGAGCCCATCTGGTTGGGTTCAACGCTCAGTCTCATTGGCCCTTGGGAACCTTAACTCTGAAAGTTCGAGTTGGTTCCTAAGAGCTAGTCACAGAGTTCGTTGTTGTGGACATACTATCCCCTTATAATGCAATTATTGGCCGAGATTGGTTGCACAGGATGAAAGGAGTGGCCTCCATTCTACACCAAGTCATTAAGTTCGCCACCCCCCAAGTGAAAAATGCTTTACGGAGATCAGGTAGCGGCCAAACAATGTTACCTCGCGACGATCTCCACTAAAGCGGCCCTGAAAGAGGTGCAACTGATCGAGAAAGAAAGAGAAGTCCTGGAGGATGTCGGGAGGGACCCTGAGGCTAAGGTTGTGGAGGACATGATACACTATGAATTGGATAAGCCAAGCTCAAATCGTTTCTTTCTCACCGGTGCAAACTTAGAGGAACGAGAGAAAACCAAGCTCATCGAGTTCCTTAAAGCTAATATTGAGGTCTTCGCATAGACGCCTTACGAGATGCCCGGAATTGATCCAAATTTCATCAGACATGAGATGAACGTCCTACCCGATGCTCGGCTAGTGAAACAACGGGGAAGGAGATTCGCAGCTGAGCATGTGGATGTAGTGATTGAGGAAGTGGAAAAGCTGAAAGAGGCAAATGCAATAACTGAAGTTCTTTACCCAAGCTGGTTGTCAAACACAGTCATGATAAAGAAAAAAGACTGGCAAATGGAGAGTGTGCGTCGATTTTACAAGCCTCAACCGAGCTTGCCCTCTATACTGCTTCCCTTTTGCCAAAAATTGACTAATAAGTGGACTCTACTTCGGGTCATGCCCGGATGAGCTTCTTGGATGCATACCGAGGTTACCATCAAATAGTCATGCACGTGCCCGATCAAGAGAAGACTGCATTCGTCACCACCCAAGGCGTGTTCTGCTACAAGGTCATGCTCTTTGGGCTAAAAAACACTGGTGCTACATATCAGAGGATGGTCACAAAAAATGTTTGATTCGATTCTAGTTAGAACCATGGACCCGTACATCGATAATATGTGGTCAAGAGCAAAGAAGAACCAGACCGTATCAGAGATCTGACCGAGGTGTTCACAATACTTAGAAGACACAAGAATAGATTAAACGGAGTGAAGTGCGCCTCCGGCATGAGCTCCAAAAAATTCTTGGGACACTTGGTGACGAGACGAGAAATCAAGGCAACCCCGAAAAAAATTATAGCGATCAACAATCTCGTCAGCCCGAGAACTGCAAAGGAGGTTCAAAAACTAACCGGGTTGGCAGCAGCACTGAATAGATTCATTAGCAAGTTCTCAGATAAATGCTGTCCATTTTTCAAACTCCTTTGCAAAAATACAAAATTGTTATGGGATAAGAAGTGCAAACTCTCCAACAATTCAAGAAATACTTAACTGAACCACCGCTTCTTTCCACTCCGAATGAGGGAGAGCTACTCTAAGTTTACCTCGTTGTCTCTGAGCATGCCGTTAGCTCGATATTGTTAAGGAAGATAAATAGAGAGCAACGCCCGATCTACTTTGTTATCAAGACGTTTACGGATTTTCAAACAAGGTACTTGCCGTTGGAGAAGCTCGTTCTAGCCTTGATCTTAACTTCACGAAAACTCATGAACTACTTTCAAGTACACCTCATCATTTGACTTAGCCTTGGTGTATACCGCGTTTCCGCTCAAAAACATTTTATCAAAGGCAGATTTATCCAGCCGACTTTCCAAATGAGTTGTCGAGCTCGAACAATCAGATATAAAATTCCTACTAAGAGCGATAAAAGCACAGGTCTTGGCCGATTTCGTGACAGAGTTCTCGCCCTAAGCTGTGAGTCCAGAGCAAGCTTGCCTTGCCTCTGCACACAGAAATGGGAGAGCTCATAGGTAGGACCTTCCGAAATTCAATTAGTTCCCAGGGTTCTAGAGGTTGTTTGAGAACCACCCCAGGACGTGGAAACGACAATTGTTGGCAAGATGTCTGTGGATCCAGAGGTTGTTACGAAACCACTCCAGATCGATCTCGCCACTGCTTGGAAAATGTTTGTTGATGAAGAAAGAAACAGCTTGGGAGCAAGAGCAGAAGTAAAAGCCCAGAAGGAGCAATTTTTGAACACTGCCTCAAAATGAACTTTCCTACAACAAACAACAAAGCTGAATATTAAGCCTTCATTGCGGGACTCCGGTCCGCCAGCAAGCTAAAGGTTCCCGAGCTACATATATTCAGTGACTCAAAACTGGTGGTCAACCAAATCATAGGAAAATTTGAAGCTCGAGAGGCCAAACTAGCCAAGTATTTAGCAGTGGCAAAGAACCTCCTTACTGAATTCAAGGCAGTGAAAATTAAACAAGTTGGGAGAGACTCAAATTCACTTGCGGGCCTGGCGTCAGTTTTTGAAGGTGAGATAGGCCGGACCATTCCGATCGATTTGATCTCAGCCCCAAGTCACGAAATGCCATAGGAGCCCATCCTAGTCAACACAGAGCTTGGGCCGAGCTGAATGGATCCAATTGTGAATTTTTTGCGACATGATGAATTACCAGAAGACAAGAGGGAGACGCACAAACTCCGAATAAAGGCAGCACGGTTCTAGATTTCCCCCACTGGGAACTTGTACAAAAAATCCTATCTAGGACCTGACCTACTATGCGTCCACCCGAGCCTGGTTAAAGATGTACTTTTTGAGATCTATGAAGGAATATGCGGACTGCACTGCGGAGGAAGATCATTGGCACACCGAGCTCTGACTTAGGGATATTGGTGGCCTTATATGCAGAAAGATGCCCAAGTGTATGTTCACAAGTGTACCAAATGCTAGCTTTTTCCCCCATGATTCATTAGCCAACAAGGGATTTGACCCCTATCACCAGTCCACGGCCCTTTGCTTAATGGGGAATGAACATCGTGGGGTCTTGCCTCGAGCTCCAGGGAACAAAAAGTTTTTGTTAGCTACAACGGACTACTTCACAAAATAGGTGGAAGCCGAACCACTGGCCCAAATAAGGGAGATGAACGTGATCCGATTTATCTGCAGAAATATTTTGTCCAGGTTCAGCATCCCCAGGGCCTTTGTATCAGACATGGAACCCAATTCGTGGAAAAAAATGTTAAGGCCTTGTTGGAGTAACTGAAGATCGAATTTTATAACTTAACGCCGGCTACCTGCAATGCAACGGGTAAGTCGAGGCCACTAACAAGACAATCATGTATGAGATCAAGAAGAGGCTTGAAAAAGCCAAAGGCAAGTGAGTTGATGAATTGCCAAACGTTTTGTGGGCCTATCGGACCACACCGCGAAAAGCAACGAACGAAACACCTTACTCTTTGACCTTCGGATTCAAAGTTGTAATCCCGCTGGAGGTCGGTTTGCCCATAATATGGACCGAAGCATACATGAGTCACAATGAAGTAGTCTCAGCTTGGGACTTCAACCTCGCTGACAAAGGAAGAGAAAACGCATTGATACGGATGACTGACTACCAGAAATAGTTAGCCAAAACATACAACCAGAAGGTTTAACATAGACAGTTTTCGATTGGTGACCTCATTTTGAGGAAGGTTGTTGGAAACGCCAAGGATCCGGTAGACGGGAAACTCAACCCGAATTGGGAAAGGCCTTACAAGACACTTAAGCTCGTCGACAAGGGCGCTTACTATCTCTAAGATTCCGAAGACAAACAAGCTCCAAGACCTTGGAACTCCTATAACTTGAAAAAGTACTACCACTGAGATGTAATTTTTCTAACAGAGCTCAAATTTATATCAACTTAATTGTACAAACTCTTAATATTCATTGCTTAAACTATCTAAATGAACTACAATATGGAAAAAGCTATCTGAACTCAAAACGAGTACCTAGCTCTATCTTTCGAGATTTGAATTTTGGCAAAGTATACTTATTAGAAACTTGGAGAGAATTAGCCGAGCTCGAATCGAGCTCCGAACTTGTTCCAATAGCTTTGATTAGATACACTTTGCAAAATTCAAGGAAGAGTTAGCCGAGCTTTATGCGAGTTCCAAGCTCTGTCCTATCAAATATCACTATACTTAGCAAAAAATTGGCAAAAGTTAACCTAGCTTTAAGCGAGCTCCAAACTTTTCCAATCAAATGTTTACCAAGTATAAAAAGAAAGCTTTTGGGATGAGTTAGCCGAGCTCAAAACAAGCTCCGAACTTCATCCCACGGGTGATGCTGGAGTATGCCCAGCAGTAATGGGAGTGAACCGAACTCAGACTCATAAGTTAGACAATATTTAGAAGGAAAAATTCTCAGGCACAAAGTGAAACACAAACAAAATGCAAAAAAAGATTTATTCAAGTACAAAGTTGTTCAAGTATATAGCGCTTCAAATACAAAGTTGTTCAAATACAGAGCGATTCAAATACAAAGTTGTTCAAGTACAGATTTAGAGCACAAAAATTTTCTAAATTAAATGTCCAAAAGTGATGATCAAGATTATATTCACAATTTTACTATGGCAAGTCTGCAGTCCCTGTGGATAGTTGCCTCCAGACGATGTATACAACAATCATCAAGCAGATGTCCAGAAGGTGGCCTCCGAGAAGGTGGAAGACTGCAATATCCGACACCTGCAAGACTGCAGCAAGCTACCGGAGAGATTGTTGCCTTGAGTCCGAGCAAAAGCTTCATGTTACAGAATTTTTGGGAATAGAAGCGAGAACGAGTCGGGAGCGCGCACCGAGCTCTTCCCTACTAATACTACTCACTATTTTCCAAGGGACAGCCACCAGGACCTCTCGTTGCCTCGAACCCATCTCGGCGACAGAAGGTCCCGGGGGAGAAACTCTAAAAATATCAACTCTAATCCTATAAAGAGAAGCAGACTTAGAGGGGTTAGAAATGTTGGGATGAAGAAAGCAAGAGCAGACTGCTCAATTTATAGGCGTAATTGAAAAGCGAATCATCCGTCATTAAAGGGGAATACCAGTGGACTGCTATTAATAAGGGATGCGAATGGACAGCCTAATCAATGGTCAGCAAGAGCATCTGAAACGTCGGAGCATGCACTTGGACCGCGACGTTTCGCGGGTTAACCATGATTCAATGGCCAACGAGAAACAGGCACGTCGTAGCTCCCACGCACGCCGCCTGTTCCAACAGGTTCGTGCACAAATACACGTGGATACAAATTTAGGGAAGAATTAGCCGAACTCCATGCAAGCTCCGAGCTTTGTCACACGAGGTTAGCGTGAGTGTACTTGGCAAAATTGAGGGAAGAGTTTTCTGAATTCGACGCGAGATCCGATCTTTGTTCCACAACTTTTGCCCAAGTTCACTTTGCAGTAATGTAAGGAAGAGTTAGTCGAACTCGATGCAAGTTTTGAACTCTGTCCCACGGATATAGTGGAAGTATACTTAGCAAAAGTGAGGGAGAAGTTAACTGAACTCGACTCGAGATCTGAACTTTGTCCTACATCTTTTGCCCAAGTACACTTCGCAGAGATGTAAGGGATAGTTAGCCAAACTTGACGCGAGTTCCAAACTCTATCCCACGGATATAGCGGAAGTATACTTAGCAAAAGTGAGAAAGAAGTTAATCGAACTCGACTTGAGATCCGAACTCTATTCCATAGCTTTTGCCCAAGTACACTTAGCAAAAATTTTAAAGAAAAGTTAGCTGAGCTCAAGGGAGCTCTGAACTCAGTCCCACTGAAAACTTAAAAATAAAAGTTGTAACTACGCTATTGACATCCAAGCAAGAAACAAACTAAGGAAAAAGAGCATCGTATAGATTGAAAGTATCAAAGGCAATGTCATTTATAGCACTTGTTGTTCAACAATCAAGAAAGTTACATCTGTGTGGAGCAAAAATCAAAACTATATTGACGAGCAAAAGGAACGAAAGAATAAACTATTCTGTCAGTGGAATGGCCAGGTCCCCTTCGACAATTCCTTTTGTAGGATCCCTAGTAGTCTCTCCTTCACCGTCTCTAAGCACCTTGTCTTGAGCCACATCAGCATCAGCATCAGCATCATCCTCGGCTGGCTGATGCGTGTATTCCTCCTCATTAAAGCCCGGAAGAAGGATCAACGATTAAACTGTTGGCAATTCTAGGAGCTCAACGGGTCGGGGTGCTACAGACCAGGCCAGGTGATCTGAGGGAATCCCAAGCTCTTTCAAGCAATCAAGCAAGCCTTCTTGAAAGATATTAGGGTGAAACTCGGCTACCTGCTTCTCGTAAGAATCCCCAGCATGGTTAAAGCCACGATCAAACACCTTCTTGAAAATAGCGCCAGAAGACACCTTTTGAAGCTCGACCACATCGTACAGAGCCCTGTTATTCTCTTCAATAGAAACTTCGGTCTCGTAGCGAGCGTGAACGCTAGCTTTCTCTGACACATCCAAATCAACCCTGGCCTATTTTAGTTCTTTCTCCAAGACATGGATCTTCTGGTTTACCTACTTCAGATCGGTAGTATGCTTCTTCATTCGCTCAGAAGTGGCCACAACTCACTAGTGAAGCTGCAAAACAAGTAAATGCAAAGAAAATTACCAAGTGTTGAGGGAAAGTAGAAAAAGAACCAGACGAGATGAACAAACATAAGCCCCCATCATAATCAACCTGCCTATGAACCCCTCCGAATTTTCCTCAACAAGATCTGCAACATCCAGTGGGAGCATGATATCATTCCCCTTGGCCAGACAGGTCTCATGATCCTTGGAGGTGTCAGCATTCGTGATCTCTCTACCGAGCTCAACAACAACAAATTTTGGAGCCCAGAGCTCGAGAGAGCCAGGAGTTCTCAAGGTGCCAGACGAGCTGCCAACACCCCTCCCTTTCTTTTGGCGGGAAAGACCCTTAGCATGTTGTTTCCCCTTCCTCTTGTCAGCCTGCTGAGATGATGGGACGTTTGATTAAACCTCTGCCGAGTTGGGGAGAGTCAAAACCGGATCAGGGGTCTATTTCGCAGGCTCGTCCCCGACAACCTTCTTCTTTCCTAAGACCCTTTGCTTGGGAGCCATGTTGTCTTCCTCCTCTGAGTTGTAACCCAAACTACTGCCTTGATTGAATGAATGTTCGATTAGGTGTTCGGCTATAGGTCCAATTTCTAGAAAGTTAAGATTGTCGGCAGCTTCTGAACCAAAGCTCGACACAAGTATTGGCTCGGTAGCCAGAACTTGGGCTAGAGGAGCTATGGCGGGAACTGGAGTTAGATCCCCAACCTGATTATTTCTTTGCCATCTTTGACCTCGACATTCTCATCTTCTTCCTCTTCACGAACTGCTCTTATGTTAACATCCCAGCTGCTAGATGAATCTAATGAACTTGAGTCGCTGGAACCAATTCTCTCTTCTTTAGCCTCCTCCTCAAGTCTTCTAAGCTAAGCGGTAGTATGCTCGATCAAATTACTGACTTCAACTTAAAGCATACTCATT
>BRYF01000027.1:9646086-9651086 GCA_030159135.1 Actinidia polygama | reverse complement strand
ACGCCGTGCGTATGAATGGGATACGTGATACCAACATTCAAAATAGCAAGGTGGTCATTGCTATTTTTGGAACGTTGTAGGAAGTTTATGTTATTATCGAAAACTCCAGGGGAGGTCAGTGTAATTTACCAAAAAAGTACTTCTTATACAATTTCTCTCTCCCATTTACTTTATCAAGTCTATCTTTTCCCCATTTCACATGTTCCTGGATGGTCTTTTGTAAGACACAAATGACCAATGACAAGGGAACAATTAGAAGGGAAAGAGTGATGAACGACAGCAAGAGCAATGCTGTGCAAGGATGGAGTCAGGGTGACAAACGGTGGTCATCGGCATCTCTATAATTTAAAAAAAAATTCGTATTAGATTTTTATTAAATTATATAGATTTGTTACCTCTTAATTATTTTTTTAAATTTAATAGTAACCCTTCGATATTAATGTATTCTGAGCTATAATTCTATGAACCATCTGTACTCAAAAAATTGGTTCCGTTCATGAGTAAATAATTGTAATTCTTTTAAAAGAATTAGGTTACTGAGTAAATAATTGGGGACTTATTTTAGAAACTATAACTTGAAGAGTTAATAAATCATACACCTTTTAAGGGTTAGAATTGTCATAATAAAAAAGACTCTACACATTTAAGTGCCAAATTTTAGGACTGTAAATTAAAAGTCTACGTTTTGAAACTTCAGTTGCAAAATTATGAGCTCGATGTTTTTTTTTATCAAGAGTTTCAAAATCTATCAACAATTTTTGAATTGTGTGAAGTGTTTGTGAAAACAAGAATGTCTGCAATTTATTCTATTATTGATGGACATTGATGTCACCTGTTTCGATAGCTCCTACGGAACATTTTCAGCTTGTGAAGATAAAAATGCACAAAATGAGGATTATTTTTAGTTTGTTACTTGATCACGTATATTGAGAAAAAAAATGATAGGTACACATTCAAAAATGGGTATGTACAAGACGCATCAAAAAATATATTTGTGAGATACACAAAGTGGGACCCGCCCTAATTAGGGTTTTCTACAAATCTTACTTAGGGCGGACTCCACTATATTTGTGAAATATAAAAAGTGGGTGTGTCTTGTACACACCCATTTTTGGGTGTGTACCTATCATTGCTCGATTGAGAAAGATATTGTTAGGAGTTTTTGTATTAATTCTATGATAAATGGTTTTAATGGCATGATAAAAAGTCGAACACATATTCAAGATGTCGATTTAGTAAATAAATTGAGTAAAACTATAATTTTTATGCTTAATTTTCTTCAAGAAACATGCTTGATTATTAAATTTTGAAACGATTATTTTTTGTACTTTTTAAGTTAGTAAAATTTTATTGTAAATGTTGTCCATCTTTTCTTTTAAATTTTTTATAAGTATACATATTCGTCAACCCTAAATTAAAATTCTGAATATGCCACCTGACTATGCTTACCATCTGTTTTAACATTTTTTATTGAGTAAATGTTTATAATTTTTGTGCTTAGCATTTTGAAATGACTATATTTGTACTTGTTAAGTTAGTAAAAATTTAATATGAATGTTGTCCATCTTTTTTTAAATTTTTTTATAGGTATACACGTTCGTCACACCTAAATTAAAATTATGGATGTGTCCCTGGCTATGCTTACCATTTGTTTTAACCTTTTTCATTCATTATTTCATGTGGGAGAAACCTATGGCATATACATACATGTAATGTATTTTTTTGATAATAGTTATGAAATATTATGATTAAAGTTATGAAATTTGAATGAGCTCATTATGGTTGATTACTACAATAATTAGTAACTATCACCAAATATAATAATTCGTAACTATCACTAAACACTTTATAACTAGCCACAATAATTTGTAATTACCTACAATAATTCGTAACTAAAACCTACTTATTTTTGCAACAAACTGTAATTATTCATAATTACAACCACACACTCTCGTAACTACTCAAAATAATTCGTAACTAGTACCTCATACTTGCGTAACAAGTCAAAACAATTAATAACTACCATCACACACTTTCGTAACTAGCCACAATAATTCATAATAATTTATAAAAAATATTAACTAACACCACACACTTGCGTAACAAGCCACAAAATTTCATAACTACCATTATACATTTTCATCATTAGCCATAACAATTCATATCTATCAGAAAAATTCTTAACTAATACCACACAGTTTGTAACTAGCCACATAATTCGTAACTAACACTACAAAATTTTGTAACTAGTCATAATAATTCATAACTACCACAATACATTTTCGTAACTAGCCATAACTATTTATAACTAGCCAAAAGAATTCTTAACATGCACCAGAAAATTTTGTAACAATAATTCATAACTATTCACAAAAATTCTTAACTAGCACCAAAACACTTTGTAACTAGCTATAATAATTCATAAGTATCACCACACATTGTCGTAACTAGCCAAAATAATTCGTTACTATCCACAAAAATTTTGTAACTAGCCACCGCACACTTTTGTAACTAGTTATAAAATTCATAATTATCCATAAGTATTCTTAACTAACATCACACACCTGCGTAACATGCCACAAATAATTCATAACTACCACCAAACACTTTCTAAGTAGCTACAGTAATTCGTAATAAATACCACACACTTAAGTAACAAGTCACAATAATTCATAATTATCACCATATATTTTTTTAACTAGGGAGAGGGAATCCTAGGGTTTTGGAGTTGATTTTTAATTGGGTGAGAACTTTAATTTTGAGCCAAATTTTTTATACAAAATTTTAAAATTATTTAAAATTTAAAATTTACATATTTGATTATACATTTCATATTTCGTTGTCTCAATTTTTTTGTCTTTTTTAAGAAGATCTTAACTTTTTAAGAAATAATACAATTTTTTAAAATCTTAAGTTTCAAAAAATAACCTTCAATAATTTAAAATTACCCAAAAATAGAATGTTTACATGTCGCATCAAATTTATAAGTGAATGGGTAAAAAAAAAATTATAATATTTTAGTTGTCAACTTTACAAACGAAATAGTTTTTGAACATCAAAAAAGAAAAAAAAGTGGACAAACAAATTGAAACGTAATGGAAGGACTATTAATATCAACCGACGTCCCTACAAGTGTGTTACAAGGAGTAAGTTCAATTTTTTTTTTTGCGTCTTTGTTGAGTTTTTTTAACCATTTGATCAAAATTCTATACGTTTATGTTTTCTCTTAATCAGAGTAATTTTAAAATATAATTTTTTTATCTAATTTAAAAAAATCATTTTTTTTTGTCTTTAGTGGTTTTTTTTTCTAAATTTCAACACAAGTTTTTACATTTTTTGATTTTTCTGTCAAAAAAAGGAGAAAAAGTTTGAATTTTGATCAAAATGGTAAAAAAAAATTCAAAAAACAAAATATCTAAATTAGGTTACAAAAGCTAGACCAAATTTGACATAATAATAATTTTTAAAATTTATTAAAATTAATAGTCAGTTATTAAGTAATAGTACTTTTCAATTATGGAGAATTTGGATCTTGCTCCCATGCACTATACTTATATTAATAAAAAAATATTTCCATTAGAAAAAACCTACCTAAGTCCTTTATTTATTTTTAATCCAGAATTACCCTTAATGAAATATTGTCGTATAAAAAATTCAGCTCAGTGGCAAAAGCTGCTAGGAATTGAAACTGGTTACGTACTATAATATTTATTTGAAATTCTATTCTTTTCTATATTTTCATATTAATTTGGAATTGAATAACTAAAAATAAAAATAATAGAATAGTTAAGTTAATAGCTAATATTCTAATAATTTATTAATTTCTATGCATGTAAAATTTCTGTTATGTGGCCTTCTTAGCTCAGAGGTTAGAGCATGCGATGGTCATCGGTTCAATTCCCCTCATTTCAAATTCGAAGACATAATGCCAATTTTTTGGAATAACAAGCAAAAAGTTCCCAAATTCTCACCTAAATCAGCCTAATTGAACACTTATATATAGACTTTATTCTCAAATTTCTCATACTGAAACACTACCTCTTCTAATATACAAACGATCGCTATAATCGTCATCATATTTTTTAAAATACATATACAAATTTTATATATATTTTTGCTATACCTATGCCAAACAAGTAAAAAATATGAATATCTCATATGAAATTAACAGTTTCTCATTGCCGTTAGCTTTCCGTTTCTTGAAAATCTATACAGGAGGGGTTAGTGAATTTTAAAAACCTTAGGAAAGGTCTTTGTAAGTGTTAGATACCTCAAGGGAAGTTACTGTAATTTTTTCTAAAGATTATGTATTTTTGTGGTATTAATTATGAATTATTGTGGTTAGTTATTAAAGTGCGTGATGTTAGGTACGAAAAGTTGTGATTAATTACGAAAGTATGGGGTGTTAGGTATAAATTATTATAGTTAGTTACAAAAGTCTGTGTTGTTGTCTACGAATTATTGTAGCTAGTTATGAAAATTTGTGGTGTTAATTTGGTGTTAATTACAAAATATTACGTCTTGTTACAAAAGTATACCATATAATACGTAATTGTATGTATAGTACATATAAATTGATTAGTATGTACCATATCTTTCGACACATTCCATAATTACTGACAGATCCCTTAAATAGATCAATCTAATAATTATAGGTCATAATACATTAAATGATAGATCAAAATGGTAAGGATGGCATTTTTGGGAGAGCAAAGACAATAAAATTGGATTTTCTGTATTAATTAGGGCATAAACTAGGCTTCGAAGTTTCTCGTGGCATTCAAAGGGAGTCTCCCTTTTTCAAGCAGTCAAAAGTAACACACCATCATCATTCTAGGATAAAATTCGTTGATTGAAAAGTGAACATTTTAACTATTGTTTTTGTAATCAAAGTGCAATGTGCAACTTTTGATTTATAAGGGGAAAAATAATTACAAAATTCAAACAACATAAAAGGAAATGCCTAGAGTATTGAGTGTTCAATGCAATTCAACTGTTTT
>BRYF01000027.1:9626086-9628586 GCA_030159135.1 Actinidia polygama | reverse complement strand
AAGAGATTAATGATTGTTGTTACATAGCTATTACTATCATATTATGGTAATCAATTCTTTGCAATGAACGATAGTGCTCTCGCCGAAACTTGTACGAGAGGCAATGGACGACGGCAATCCCGAACCACGACAGGAGACAAAAGGTAATTTACATGGCGATATTTTCTTTGATAACTCCATGCCTGTATTGAGACATCGACGACATGATGACAAGTTACAAACCAAGTTCCAGAGACATAGTTGTGTCAGTCGCCTATTTACTGACACAGCAGTCAGCGCGTCCAGACACGTGCCGAGCTGCAGACTGTCCAGTAACATAATAATTGGTGTGTCTAGGGACGCGCCGAACTGAATTATATAAGGCCAGGCCCTATGCTCTATGCTCTCAGAGATATGCGAACTCAGTTCTAACAAGCTCAGACTCTATCTTTCTCTGCATACATTAATTCTCCGGTCTTCTCACTTGACGTCGGAGAGCTGTTTTCTTGAAAAAGCTCATGCGGTCGAATTCACTGTTTTTCTATCGCAGCTAGGCCATCGCAATCGGCATTCGTTCGTAGCCACCTTCAGCCACTACTGGACCATTGCGGGTGTCTGTCCTCAATTTTCTTTCTTCCAACTCTCAAACATTACACCCCACACTAATCCTCGTCGAAGAACAAAACAAAATTTTTTAAAACAGATTACATAATTTTTTTTAGATTTTCTGATTTCAAGTTCTAGATTAAATTTTTTTTAGTTTCAGATATTAGGAGTTTAGTTTTTTTTTTTTTTGAACTTCAGATTGTTTGGGTTTCTATTCACAAAAAAACAAAAAAAACAGTTCAATAGCTTTACTGTTTTAAAAACTGTTTCTGATTTTGGAAAAACTGCTACTGCATTAGAAATGTTGTAACCCTGATTCATTCTAATTTTTAAACTTGTTTCAGTTTTAAAGGGGAAAAAATCAAAAATTTAAACAGGTTTTATAAATTGCTTCTGGTTTTCGAATATTCAGTATATTTGTAGTTGCATATTTCAGTGCTTTTTAATATAAAATACTGCATTTTGAATCTTCTAACAACAAAAAAAACTGATTTGTACATTTTTTAGATTTTTCGGTTTTCAATATTTCTGAAACTGTTTTAATTTTTTTTTTCTGGAACTGTTTCAAAAGAGTTTAATAGTGGACAGTTTCAGATTTGCTTTAAGATTTACAGAGTTTACTGTTTCGCTTTTGTGATCTTCGGTTTTGTCAAAACTGAATAAGTGGTATTTACTGTTTTAACTCCAGGCTTTATTGTTATTACCGGTTTACCGCATTTTTTTGGTATTTACTAATTTAACCCAGGTTTTACCAGTAGTTTACGGGCTAACCCAAAATTTGAAGTATTGCATATTTGACCTCAGTTTTTCCGAAAATTTATGTTTGACCCACGAATTTTTGAAAATTACATTTTTCCCCCTGAAATTTTAAAAAATTGCAGATTTACTCCAGATTTTCAAAAATTATAATTTTGGAAATTGAGTTTTAAGCCCAATTTCTTGGGATTTATTGCTTTCATCCATATATTGTGAAACTTATACTATGGTCTTTGCTTGTAGATTTCGAATAATTTGAAATAGCTAACCGGGAATATAATGCACTAGTGAGCGATGCTAGAACATAGATTTATGAGGGAACACCGGAGGCGTTGGCTGCTACACCCCAACGGTCCTATTGCCTGTGGTTCTTATAGTTCTCGTAAACCATTGGAAAAAGCCAGAGAAATTCAATGTCACAAATTTCAAAAGGTGGTAGCAAAAGATGTTGTTTTACTTAACCACCCTAGGGGTAGCTAAACTCCTGTGGGAAAGGACCCGCCTGCTGCACCAGAAGGCTAGCAGGGTGTGGAGGTCATGAGTGCAATTGAGGCCTGGAAGCAGGTGGACTTCTTGTGGCACAATTACATCTCATCGGGCTGAGCGACACGTTGTATAACGTGTTTAGCGATAAAGAGATGTCCAAGGCGCTGTGGGAATCACTTGATCGAAAGTACAAGACCGAGGATGCCGGAATGAAGAAATTCATCATCGGTCGTTTCTTGAACTAAAGATGGTGGATTCTAAGACTATGATCAGCCATATCCAAGAATATCAAGTACTTCTAGATGAAATTCAAACAGAGGGGATGGTCAAGGTGGGTCCGACTATCGAGAAACTTCCTCCCTCGTGGAAGAACTTGAAGGACTACCTGAAGCACAACTTGAAGGAGATGACTTTTGAGGATTTGATTGTCTGCCTCTAAGATTGAGGAGGATAATAAGGATTTTGAGAGAAAGTTTGGGAACCAGCATGTGGGAAAGGCCATTGTAATTGAATATTTGAAGAAACCCGATTACAAAGTGAAGAAGCCTGCGAGCGCTTTTAGCTCCAAGCTGTGAGTTAAGGGCAGTGTTGCCAAGAAGTATGTTTTTCCTGGCAAGTGTTTCATTTGAGACAAGGAGAGGCATTGAGTGGCCGAATGCAAGAGTAAGCAGAT
>BRYF01000027.1:9573586-9593586 GCA_030159135.1 Actinidia polygama | reverse complement strand
CGTACTTTTAAGAAAAAGAAATGTTAACTTTATATGGCACAGTTCGACGCGTGCCTTGACGTGTTAGCTGTCGTATCGCTGGACAGACTATAGCTCAATGCGTGCTCGTATGCGCCGACCGCTGTGTCAGTGAGTAGGCGGTTGACCCAGCCACGCTTTTAGGGCCTGACTGGTACCCTTAGGATTGTCGTCGGCCGTTGCCCCTCGTCCAAGTTCTAGTGCGGTTATTCTTCCAAACTTGCTAAATAGCGACATCTCGAAAGTAACGATGGCCTTAGCTCAGACAGTGCCTATCTTCGGTAGTGTCTGCATCGAGCTCCAGTGCAGAGGTCCATCGAGCTTACTTCATAGCGATAGCTCGACGGAGGCCCTTGCCCAAGCAAGATCAGACTCTGTCTTTGTATATTTTGCTCCATTACATATGTCAAAGCGAGAAATTATACCAACAGTAAATAGGCTTTACCCCTTTCGATCATTGGATGTATTTCTAAAATTCTATCGGGTGTGGCTCTTGGTGATGTGACAAACATTAGTTTACAAAACTTGTGCTAAATTTGGCATAAGGTTTCGCAAAAAACAATTTTTGGCTATGGTTTTGGGACAAACAATGAGAAGCGTGGTTTTTGAAGGTCTAGCCGAAAAATTCAAAAAATATACTATATTTGGCAAGATTGCTTTGTTTGGTTTAGTTTTTTGAAATTAAATTTACAGAACGGGCTTTAGAAAATTTATTTGGTTGATTGTTTTTTAAAGTTGTTTTCTATGATTTTTTTGTAAAAAAACACACGTGATTTTTTAGAAAATATTAAAAATACATCTTCAAATTATCAAAAAATATTTTTCATCAAAAGTGAATAATATATGAAGTCTATTAATGCTGTTTTTTTTTTTTAAAAAATTTGGAACAATCTCCGAGAAAATTCTTTTGCAAAATTAATTTTAAAATTGAACCAAACAGATTTTTCCAAAATTTTTTAAAGCTGTTTGTGTGCAACCAACTTACGAATTACTCTTAAAGGGAAAAAAAAAACGAAAGCAACAAAAAAAATTTTTTTGTTTGACTTAAAAGAAAATAGATATAGAAAATAGAAAATAGAGTGAGCATGTTTACATTAGGATAGGTTCAGAATGGCCCAGACTAAGGCTCCGTTTGGAATCAGCTTAATTGAGCTTTTCGATTGTCTTTTTTGCTTAAAATAAACAAAAAAAATCAGTTAGAGTTGGCTTTTTTGCTTTTTTGTTTTTGTTTATTTGTTTATTTTTATCTAAAGTAAAGTCAAAAAAGCAAAAAAGCTAAAAAATCTTGACTTTAGTAATAAATTTAAAAAAAACTTAATTTTTAAGCATTACCAAACGAAGCCTAAGTTTTAGACACAACTCATTATTTTGGTTGGGGCCTAATGTTTGGGGCAGCTTGAGTTAAGACTCTGGTTGGATTGGGCACTTGACTATCTCATCTGTAAACTAATAATTAATATGTAATAAGTAAAATCAAAGTATTCTTAGTTGAATTGCAAAGCAAAAAAAATAAACAAGAAAATAAATCAAAGTTTTTTTAATAAATGTTTGGCTAAAAGTTAAAAGTACTTTTGGAAGGAAAATAAAGAAATTCCCTTCCTCTCTTCCGTTGAATTTTTCATAACCAATTTCGTATAATATTTTTTAGAAATTATTTTGAAAAATAAAAACATACATCTTTTTTATTTTATTATTTGAAGAAAATAATTTTTGAAGATTTAGAAAAAGAGCCTGATATATTTGATTGAATGAAATGATAAATGAGATGAAATGGTCATTTCATTAGAATAATCATTACAATATTGATCAAAAAATAATTAAATGGCCATTCATTAGAAAATATAAATAACCATTACCTTAGGGTAATAAAACGATGCTCATTCAATTTCCAATCCTAACAAAATAAAAATGACTATTTCTTCATCATTTCATTTCCATTTCCATTTTAATTTCATTCCTTACAAAATCCGTTACATCCAACTTAACACAACTTAGATGTTTCTTAAAAAATGATCTCTTTTTTTAAACAAAATTCAAAAAAAAAGTTTCGAAAACTATGGACTAAGTAAATTTATGACAATATTTTACAAAATTAATTCCGAACACAGTAAATGTAGCTTTTCTCAATTAAATCTGCAAAGCTACTTATGTGGAAGCTCTTAAACAAAAGCCACCCCAATTCTAGTATGCACTTAAGCTAATATTTGGAGAAAAAAAATCCTTATATATAGAACCATTAGTTGTGTTCAATCTATAAGATTTTTTTTTTATATAATATCTGAAGTTAATTTTTTCTCAAGTTTTTTCTTTTCCATTTGTTAGAAATGCAAGATACAAACAAAGAACAAAATGCTTTTACGCACGGGACAGTCCTTTCACGGGTACTTATTATAATCCAACTCCAACACAAGCATTAATTCTTTTCCAATGTTCTTCCGGAAATACCCTCTAGTCACTTCTTTTATTTTTTTTCCAAATGACAACTCCTTGTTTCCAGTGGAAAGTCGGGAATTGTAGGGCAGTGGGGAGAAAAAGAAAATCGAACGTAGAAATCGGCAGCGGTTAGTAGGCGGAAGTTGGTGGTAGAGGGCAACTTGCAAGACCTTTGGGACAAGAATAATGAGAATGACTGAACGAAGTTATTCCGGGACCAAGAATGGAAAGAGAGAGAGATAATATAGTGTGTGAGCTGAATTTACGTGTATATTTTCACTTCCTTTCATTTCGTGTATATTCCCTCCACAAGTTTAAAAGACAACGTAATTTTGAGTCATTAGAATTTATCAATACAAAACAGTAGGTTATTCGAATTTTTCAATGAAAATCATTATTGCTTTTGAGATAAGTAGTAGATATTGAAATTTCTAAGTGAAAAATAAATCATTCAAATTTGTCAGTGCAAAATAGTGGGTTATTCAAAATTTTTTGGTACAAAATAGTGGTTTATTCCAAATTCTCAGTACAAAACTGTGAATTTTCTAATTTTTCATTGAAAATCATTATTATTTTACACTCAGAAAATTGACATTTTCACTAAGAAATTCGAACAAATCATTACACTGAGAAATTTGACTAAGTCACAATTTTGCATTGAGAAAGTTTTCAAAAGCTACTACTATCTAAAAAGGGAATTACCATTTTCAATGAGAAAATTGAACAACCCACTAGTAAGATACTTGACAAAGTAGGTGTGTACATGATGGTTCGGATTGATTCGGTTATGAATAAAATTAAGAATAAAACCAATCTCATGATTCTTGAAATTTCAAGACCAAACTGATTTGTATAACGTATTTGATATTTATAAGTAAAGTTTTTTTTTATTTAGTGAAGGAAGTATATAATAAATAAGTAGACAAGAAAGTAACAAAAAAATATATTTATTACCATTTTTTGATCGGTTCAGTTCGGTTCGAAATTTGAATCGTGCACTCAAACCAGCTAATCAATTCGTCCTTTCGTATTTTAGGAACCGGAAATAAACCGGTTTTATAACCAACAAAGGACTCAGCCGTGTCACTAACTTGCTCATGTCGAAGACTTGGCGGTTTTATAACCGGTTTTATATATTTTAGGGTATGTTTGTTTTGGAGATAAGAATGTCGGATTGAAATACAAATCTTGTGGGGCCACTAATATGGTGTTTGTTGACTCTTTTTGAGGTTGAATATGTAATCCGATGGATTTGTAATCCATCAAATTGGCCAATTTTTGTAATACCCCCCTCCCAATTATTACACATCCAAGGGGTATGGATTAGGCCTAAAGTTACCAAAATATCCATAAAATATCTAAAATTACTAAAACACGATGTTATGATTTATCCAAATGATTTTATTCTTTGATACGGATTTTTTTTAGCAATGATCATGTATATGTAAATACATGCATTTGTTCAAATCTTATCACTTTAATATATAAATTTTTATTCTCTCATTTAATTTTCAAAGTTAAAAAAAAATTAATAATAAGTATTATTTAAAAAAATTATTTTAAATAGAGTGATCAGACAATTAAAAATAAATATTTTTTAAAAAAATACACCAAGGATGATAAAAACTAGATTAATCTTATTTCGAAGTATTTTTTATCTTTACTATTTTTTTTTGTTTGAAGAGAAAAGTAAAAAAAATAATATCATAGGGACTCACATGGTACATAAAATCAAAATTTAGGTATAACATATATATAAACCCATTTAGAATCATAATATTATGTACATATCACATAATTATACTTGTGTGAGTATAATATTTTAACAAAACGAGTTTAACTTACATATATCACTTAATAAAAGTATGATTTTAATTAAAATAAAATTATTTTATATTGAAAATAAATTCCCCTTTCATTGCACGGATTTAACTACTAGTATATTTTTTATATGGAATGACTTGACAAATTGGTGCCTAATCATTTTAAATTATAAAATTTTTTAAAGAGAGTATTATTTTAAAATTATGATCTGAAGGCAATCATAGAAAACATGAACAAAAGTATTTAATCTAACACCCATATCCATGGTAAAACAAACAAGTGCATATAGAGATTTCACATGATTAGTAATCCGACTTAGTCCGATTAAATTTGGTATCTAACCTTAAATCCTACTGAATTTTTAATCCGCCAAACTCAAATGGTCCCTTTTACGAGCCAACTCAGGTCTTCAAATGAAACCGGACTGTAATGATCCCTTTTACGAGCAACATAAAGCCCAACTCAAATGGGTTCCTTTCATCCAAATGTAGCCCAGCAAGGCCCAAACCCAAAGTAAACTCACCGTTTATTGGATGTATGGGCCGTCCTCAAGTAGGCCAAGCCCAATTCAACATTCTAAAACCCCAATGAAAAAAAAAAGAAAAGGATTTCGCTGCCTTGTCTTTTTAATTGTTCACAATTCGATTTGTTCTCACGTAAACAGTACTTAACAAAGAGGAAATTCAAACACTTTAATTTCAGAATAAAAATGTGGCACTTGGTAACGGATCGGTCCGGTCCAGTCCGTCAATACATGAACTTGATTGATTACGTTTTTTTTAATGGCTTATTCGTCAAAAAATTACATTTTATTGAGTCTTTTTATTTGTTTTGATTTTTCGTATTTTTTTATTTTAGTAATTCTTTCTACCATTTAATCAAAATTTTATATTTTTCTTGTTCTTCTTAACGAGAGGAGTGTGAAAATATAAAAATTTTCATATAATTTGAGAAATAATTCCCTAAAGATGAAAAAAGACCAATTTTATCCCCAAAATAAAATGATTTTTTCGTCTTTAGTAAAATAAAATTTAAATTTTTTAAATTAAATGAAAAAAATATATTTTCGAACTCCTCCTATTAAGAGAATACTCGGACAGCTTGAACACCCAAACAAAACTTAGCCCAAACCAGACTTTAGTATAGCTTAAAGTGCTTATCTACCTATTATGATTATAACTGATTTAGTATTTACTTTTAAGTAAATGCATGTGACAAATAACCTTCATGCATGCAGTTATTTGATATGTAAGAGTTACTAAACAATAGCTACTGTCGCAGCCTACCACCATTGCTGCCGCCAACCGCCAACCACTATAAATATATTTTTGGAGGGAGTTTTTTCAAAAAAAAATTCAATCGTGCCTATCTAAATAGACAGTGACTAAATATCACTTAACATAAAATAATTGGGTAAATTTTATTAACCTCTCCTGAGGTTAGGGGTGAGCACAGGTCAAATCGGGTCGAGTTTGAGCGTGACCCATCATCCGATCCAAAAATATCGGATCTTTTAATCTTGCACCCGATTCCGACCGTGAATCATTCTTAAACCACTCGAGAGAGTTATTTCGGATTTCGGGCGGGTTGTTTCGGGTTGGGGACAAACAACAAAATCAAGGAATTGCTTCATTCGGGGCTGAGATGGGGACTTGGGAATGGGAAAAGGGTGAATATTTTCAAGCATCAATTGATTCCTGGGGCTGACAACCCCCATATTTCTAATCACTCCGGTGGGCTATTTCAGAATTTTACCCTCGATTTACTGGTTGATCGAATGCAATGAATTGGAGACTTTCCTTGTTGTGTAACCTTTTTCCTGAACAATTCATTCCCAGCATTTTGACCATCCATATTACTGAGAAGAGAGAGAGAGAGAGAGAGAGAGAGAGAGAGAGAGAGTCAGACGGGGTGAAGTGCGGGGATGGTGATTATGGGACCTACCTTTTTTATTAGTATTCATTATTTCCACTACCTAACCATTCCCTTTACCCATCACACCAATTAAATGCAAAACCAGCTTCTCCTTCTCTCTCATACCTCTTCATCTCAACCTCCAACCTCTGCCAGACCTGCAATGGAAGTTGATCTGGGCCTACTGAGATCCTCCGGCGACGGAGCTTCCTCCGGTGGTTCTACAAGTGGGTCCATTTACATGTTGTTCAAAGAGGACAACCTGGTCTTGAATATTCGGTCGGATCAGGGTTTTCAGTTTACACAATCATAAAAACGTTATCCGTCCGCTACCTAACACGAGATTTTTAAAACTATTATCAAGATTTTTCATGGTACTAATTTTTGTACAAAAACAACAAGCTTGCCCTTAGATTTAGGGCTTTTATTTTTTTTAAATACATCTATTAAATAAATAAACATAATTCTTTTTTTTTTAAATTGTTAACAAAATTTAAATAAATTTTGTTAAAAACTCCATAATTTTAATGTTATTTATTTAAACTCAAGATATTGCACCATTTCTTTAGTTACATGGTTACAAAATTTTTGTCATAGTTTATGTAAATTATCACTTCAACAAACCAAAAACTAATTTAAATTGTTTTTTCAACAATACTCAAATCAAAAGATAATAAAAAAATAGTTTTTATTTTTCTTATTTTTTGTCTCTCCATTTTTTTTCATATTTTGATTAAATTTTTTTAACCTCTTTGATTTTTTATCTTTCTTATTTTTTTCTTTCCAATTATTTTTTTTTCATATTTGATTAATTTTTTTTAACTTTTTAATTTTTTTATCTTGCCTATTTTTGTGTCTCAAATTATTATTTTTTGCCTATTTTTTATCTTATTTTTTCTCTCCATGTTTTTATATTTTGATTTTTTATTAGACTATATTTTGATTAAAAGAAAGTCTATTAAAACCTTAAGGATACTAATGTATTAGCCTTAAACATCAGGAGAAGATAATGTAATTTATCCTAAAAAAACTCTCACGTGGTGTATTATAATTTTGGTGGGATACATTTTGAAGGAAAGTGTATCCTAGTAAGAAAATTAATTTTTAGGATCCCATAATTTTTTTCATAACTGAACATTAAAAAAAAATATAGGAAAGTTGATTTTTTCATATTTTCCTTTCATTTGCGGGTAACTGAAAGGAACCTTGGGGAGCAAGTTATGGTACATATAAGTTATACATTTTTATTGCAAATATTATTAATTATTATGGCTAATTATAAATTATTGCGGCTAGTTATGAAAGTGTGATATTGGTTACGAATTATTGTGGGTTGTAACAAAAGTATGTGATGTCAGTTATGAATTGTTATAGCCAGTTACAATAGTGTGTGATGTTAGATACAATTTATGATGGCTAGCTAGTTATAAATTGTTGTGGCTAATTACGAAAGTTGATAGTGTTAGACTAATTACAGAAAAAAGTATGATATTGGTTATAAATTATTGTAACACACTACCATAAAAATGCATAGCGTGTATAGTATATACCGTATGCTTCTCCTTGATTTAGACTTTGAAATTTTCTGTTAAAATAGAAGGGCAACAAATCAAATCAAATCAAATAGTTGGAATGCAGGATCGATGTAACCTTTATTCAGTTTTAACTCCCTCCTAATGTGATAAAGCTTTCCAAAATGGTAGGGCTCTTGTAATGAGGGCTTCTTGGATTGAGATTTGACAACCATCCCATGCTATGCAGTTCTTTCAAGTAAAAGCCTAGGACAAATATAGAAACCAAGAGATATTATTAATTTCACCAGTCTTAATTAGTTTAAAAAGAGATTAAGCTGTTTATGAAAAGAACCATAATGCAGAGACAGATATGGAAACCTGACAAGTACATGCAGTTTGATGGTCTATATCCAACTTGGATTAAATAACATATGAGAGTGTATTTATGCTTAAAAACACACAGTTTTCTTAAAAAAATATATACATATATTGTAAGGGAACAAAACATACAATGACCGAGTTTGGCCACGTCAGGGCAGAGAGCCACCAAAGGAGCGTCGTTAGTTAGCGGGTTTGACGGTTCTCCGCCCCAGAGTGCGGTGCAGACACGTTGACTTGTAACCGTGCTAGGGTAGAGAATCTCCCCGGGAGCTACCGCTACGAAGCAAGCTCAGTGGGTCTCTATGACGAAGCTCGGTGAAGGTATTATCAGAGTAAAACCCAATCCGAGCTTGGACCACCGTCACGACCAGACTATCGTTGTAAAGCAGGATAGAAGCGATGACTACGCCAGAGCTCGGATCAAGGACAATGGGCAACGAGAATCCAAAGGCACGTCAAGGTTTTCATTGACAGCCCCCATACCCAAACATGGAGGCTGACGACGTGATGATGAGCTACCAATCATGCCGTAAGTCATCTATCTACCCACTCACTGACATGGCCGTTGGCGCGTCAAGGTACTCCCCGAGCTAGGCTACATAAGCGGGAATCACTGTTCTCGCAAAGGTACGCAAACCTCGAACCCGAACACTCTTACCTTTTCTCTCTCTAGAAACCATAACTCCAGTCATCTAACTTGATCGTCGGAGAGCCGTTTCCCAAAAACAGCTCCGGCGGCCGATCTCACTATTGTTGTGTTGCACCCCATATCAGTCGGAGGACCGCCACATGTGTCGATCTTCGATTTTTCTTCTATCGTTCTACAAACCCACTACCCCACAATTGGCGCCGTCTGTGGGAAATTAGTTGTAGACATTTACAAGGTCGCTACTCATGGCATCACAGGACGACGACTGTTTAGCCGTCAAATCCGAGGGGAGCCACCTCATGTGCCCAGAACGCCTGGGGACAGAGGAGGTAAGCTACTGGCCGATGCCTAGAGGGCAACGAAAGTCACCTCGAAGTAGAAGCCAGGTCGGTTACTCCCTGAAGGAGAAGACGAACGGGACATTACTATTGAGTGACTACAAGCATAACTGACGGAGATGGCACAGATTTTGGTGGATGACCGACTCATGAAACCACCGCGAACAGACGTCGGAGAACCCTCAAGAGCAAGATCTGGAGGAGTCGGGGATCTGCCATCGGGAGCCTAAAAGGAGAAACGACACGACATGCGAGTCAAGCTCGAGTGCCACGAAGATAACAGGTTCGAAGTGTTGAGCAAACGGAGGTTGTCGCCACGCTGAGCTCAAAAGAGTGAGGACTTGCGTGACGTGCTCAATCCAAAGAGGAATCGGGTAGGAGACCTGAGGGAGAAAATCAACAATCGAACAACAGCTAGAAGGGTTAAAACTATTGTGCCAGTCAGATCAGTGGCTCATCCAGTTGCATTAGCGCAGAAAGAACCGATCCCGAGATACCAGACCCCATTCTCTTAGGAGATTGAGGGAATGGACCCTCCGGAGAAATTTGTGCCACCCAGGTTCACCCTGTATGATGGGAAATCAGATCCACGATCCCACGTGAGTCATGTTAGGCAGATGATGACCTTGTGGAACCACATGGATGTTCTCATGTGTCGAGTATTCCCATCCAACCTAGGAGACCTTGGGTTGAAATGGTTTGACAAATTACCATTTTGATCAATAGAGAACTTTTGTCAGCTCACCGAGTCATTCGTGGCCTGTTTCATCGTAAACACCAAAGCGCCAAAAGCCATTGGATCTCTTTTGACGCTAAAGAAAGGGAAGAACGAGTCGATCTGCAACTACAACAAATGATAGTGGGAAACATATAACAAGATAGAGGATTGCTCTGAGGAGCTGGCGGTAGCGAGCTACAAGCTCGGGCTCGCTCCTAGAGAGAGGCTCTGGGAAAACCTGACGCTCGACCCTCCAATCGACCTACAGGATCTCATATTCCAGGTCGAGATGTTTGCCCAGTTCGAGGACGACATTAGGAAGGCCGAGAAGGCATCAGGTGGAACTGCCCGAGGAAACGATCCGTTCAAAAAGCGAAAGGAAGGTCTGAGTCTATTCGAGAACAAGGCGAGGGAAGGAATTAACATCGTCTTCAAAAAACCAATCTACAAACTCCTTGCTAGGATCCGGGACAAGCCGTACTTCAGAAAACCCAAACCAATGGGAGGAGATCCAAAAAGACGAAACCAGCGTTGGAAATGTTCCTACCATGACGAGAGGGGACATAAAATTGAAAATTGCAGGGCTCTCAAAGCCTTCCTGAAGTAGCTGGTCCAAGATGGACATCTTAAAGAGTTCGTCGATGAAGAGAAGACACGAGCAGAAACAACCGAGGCCAAACCCAACCCGAGATTTGACCGAGGTGGGGGCGACAATGAGTAAGCTATGGACGTGAATGATGAGGATTTGCCTATGGGCACTATTCACATGATTGGGGGCGCCTAACGACCCAAGTCTGGAAAATAGATTCCGGAGCGAGATCCACATGATAAGGAAGATGCATGAGGTGCTCTCGGTTCAATCACCTCCAAAGAGGTCAAAGCAAGCAGAAACCGAACCAAATAGCATCACCTTCTCAAAGGCCGATCTCGAAAGAGTGCAACATCCACACTCTAATCCATTGGTCGTATAGCTGAGAATCGGCGATTACGACATCAAAAGAATCTTGGTGGACACGATTAGTTCGGTTCAGGTGATGTATTATGACTTGTTTAAACAATTAAAACTCTCTCAAAACGATTTAAAACCTGCCCGGGCTCCACTTGTCAATTTTAATGCTCAGTCTCATTGGCCCTTGGGAACTGTGACTCTTAAAATCCGAGCTGGATCCCAAGAGTTGATGACAGAGTTTGTAGTAGTGGACATACTATCTCCGTATAACGCTATCGTTGGCAGAGATTGGTTGCACAAGATGAAGGGAATAACTTTCACATTGTACCAAGTCATCAAATTTATCACACCCAGAGGTAAGGAGACCCTTCATGGAGACCAGGTGATAGCCAAACAGTGTTACCTAGCAACAGTATTGACCAAAGCGGTCATGAAAGAGGTTCAGTTGGTCAAATAAGAGATGAAGGTGCTGGAAGACATGGTGCGGGATCCCGAGGCAAAGGTCATCGAAGATTTGGTGCGCTGTAAGTTGGATGAGCCAAGATCAGATCGATTCTTCCTTATCGGCTCAAATTTGGGAGAATGAGGGAAAACCGAGCTCATTCAAATCTTGAAAGCAAACATCAAATTCTTCGCATGGACGCCTTACGAAATGCTTGGGATTGACCCCACTTTCATCAAACACGAGTTGAACATTCAATTGGATGCTCGACTGGTCAAACAAAAAGGAAGGAGGTCGGCACTCGAGCATGTTGACGCAGTGATAGAAGAAGTGGAGAAGCTCAGGGAGGCAGACGCAATAGTTGAAGTTATTTACCCGAGTTGGCTGTCCAACACGATCGTGGTAAAAAAGAAAACAGGCAAACGGCGAGTTTCCGTCAACTACACAAGTCTTAACCGAGCTTGCATTCCACCTCGGGCCACACTCGAATGAGATTTCTTGATGCATACCGAGGATACCATCAGATCACATTGCACGAACCAGACCGAGAAAAAATCGCATTCATCACCCCCAAGGGTGTGCTCTATTATAAAGTTATGCCCTTCGGACTTAAGAACGTTGGCGCCACCTATCAAAAAATGGTCACGAAGATGTTTCAGCGCGGCCTTGGGAAAACCATGGATGCATACATTCACGATATAGGGACCTGACCGATATATTTGCAATCCTACGACAACACAAGCTAAGGCTTAACGCAGCTAAATGCGCCTTCGGTGTAAGCTCGGGGAAATTCCCAGGGCACCTGGTTACGAGATGGGGAATCGAAGTTAACCCAAAGCAGATTGTAGCCATCAATAACCTTATCAGTGTCCCCCGAAATGTGAAGGAGGTGCAGAAATTGACGGGGATGGCGGCGACACTTAACCAATTCATCAGTAAGTCCTCTTATAAATGTCGCCCGTTTTTTAAGCTCCTTTGCAAGAATGCCAAATTTACATGGGATGAGGAGTGTGAATTGGCACTCCAACAATTCAAAAAGTACTTGACCGAACCACCGCTTCTTTCCATGCCGGATGAGGGAGAGTTGCTCTGTGTTTATCTCGCCGTCTCTGAACATGCTGTGAGCTCGGTTTTGTTAAGGGAGGTAAGCGGAGAGCAACACCCTATCTACTTCGCTAGCAAGATGTTAACGGATTGCCTATGAGGTATTTGCCATTGGAAAAGCTCGTTTTAGCACTAGTATTGACTTTGCGGAAACTCATGTATTACTTTCAAGCACATCCTATCACAGTATACACTGAGTTTTCGCTCAAAAATATTTTATCAAAAGCAGATTTATCTGGCCGACTTTCTAAATGGACCTTGGAGCTTGGACAATTTGACATTAAGTTTTTCCAAGAGTTGCAATTAAAGGACAGGTACTAGCAGACTTTGTGGCGGAACTTTTCCCTCGAGCGGAGACCCCATAACAAAACTGCCTGGAGTCACCTCCCGGGAGGGATGGAAGCTCAGAAACCGCACCGTCTGAATCTAGATCATCAATTGGGGACTCAAAGGTCGTTCAGGGACCACCCTACGTTGGCAAAATCGCAGCGGCAGGGGGTGTACCTGGGGATTCAGAGGTTGTTCCAGAACCGGCCCGGATAGTCCCCGCCTCGGCATGGAAGTTGTTTGTTGACGGAGCCAGAAACAGCCAAGGGACGGGGCCAGGAGTAGTTTTACAAAGCCCGGAAGGGGCAATCTTCGAGTAGTGCCTCCGGCTTAACTTCCCAATGACGAACAATGAAGCTGAGTATGAAGCTTTTATTGCAGGATTACGAGATTTCAGCAAGTTGAAGGTTCTCGAGCTTCATATATTCAGTGACTCAAAATTGGTTATGAACCAAGTCACGGAAAAATTTGAGGCTCGGGGAATCAAAATGGCAAAATATTTGGCAATAGCAAAAAACCTCATTACCGGGTTCAGAGTGATAAAAATTGAGCAAATTGGGAGAGAATCGAATGCACATGCGGACATGATCGCAGGCCTGGCCTCCGTGTTTAAAGGAGAGATTGGGAGAACCATCGCAGTTAATCTTAGCTCGGTTCCAAGTGTAGAGATGACGCAAAAATTTTTTTTAGCTAACACGGAACTTGGGCCGAGTTGGATGGATCCCATTGTGAACTTTTTGCGACTTGACAAGCTACCGGATGACAAAAGGGAGGCGCACAAGATCAGGATAAAGGCAACAAGGTTCTGGATTTGTCATTCTAGGGAATTTACAAAAGATCCTACCAGAGCCCTTGTTGTGCGTCCACCTGAGCCTCGTCGAAGACGTTCTTTTTGAGATCCATGAAGGAATTTGCGGGTTACACTCTAGGGACAGATCATTAGCACACCGAGCTCTAACACAGAGATATTGGTGGCCTTAAATGCAAAAAAATGCTCAGGTGTACGTGCGCAACTGTGTCAAGTGCCAACTCTTTTCTCTCCTGATTCACCAACTTGCGAGGGATTTAACCACTCTCACTAGTCCATGGCCCTTCGCCCAATGGGGAATGGATATCGTGGGGTTTTTGCCCCGAGCTCCTACAAATAAGAAGTTTTTGTCAGCAACAATTGACTACTTCACGAAATGGGTAGAAGCTGAACTGCTAGCCCAGATTAAGGAAGTAGATGTGATTATATTCATCTGCAAAAATATCTCATCCAGGTTCGGCATTCCCTGAGCCTTTGTGTTAGACAACGGGACTCAATTCGTAGGGAACAAAGTGAAGAATTTGCTAGAGTAGCTGAAGATTGACTTCTGCAATTCGACGCCGAGCTACTCCCAATGCAATGGGGCAAGCCGAAGCCACCAACAAGACGATCATGAATGGGATTAAGAAGAGACTCGATAAGGCCAAAGAAAAATGGGTCGATGAGTTACCAAACGTTTTCGTGGGCCTATCGGACCACACCGCAGAAGGCGACGAACAAAATGCCATATTCTTTGGCTTTCGGATTCGAAGCCGTAATCCCATTTGAGGTCGGTTTGCCCACAATTCGGATAAAGGCTTACGACGCCATTCACAACGACGAAGTCCTAACTCGAGACCTCGACTTTGTTGAAGAAAGAAGAGAGAATGCGTTCATCAGAATGGTTGATTATCAGAAACAATTAGCCAAAAGTTACAACTAGAAGGTTCAACACAGAGAGTTTTCGGTTGGAGATCTCGTCCTCAGAAAAGTTGTGGGAAACACCAGAGACCCTACTGATGGGAAGCTCGGCCCAAACTGGGAAAAACCTTACAAGATACTTAAACTCGCTGGCAGGGGCTCTTACTACTTGGAGGATAAGGAAGGGAAAGAAGTCCCGAGGCCGTGGAATTCCAATAATTTGAGAAAATACTTCCATTGAAATGTAATCTTTCAACCGAGCTATAATCTATGTAAAGATTTTTGTGCAAATTTATACCAAACGCGGTATAACCGAACCTCTTAATTGAACTTGGTAAAGTTAACTTAATTAAAATACAAGATGAGTTGGCCGAGCTCGAAGAGAATTTCAAACTCGCTTCGTCAATTTTAATTCAGTTACACTTTGCAAAAATTCAAGGGAAAGCTAGCCGAACTAGAATAAGGGTTCCGAGCTTGTCCCGAGAGATTTGAATTTTGATAGGGATAACTTAGTTAAAACACGTGAGGGGTTAGCTGAGCTCGATGAGAGTACTGAACTCGCTTCATCAATTTTAATTCAGTTACACTTTAGCAAAAATTCATGGAAAGGTAAAATGGGCTTGAAGCAATGGAAACCACAACAGTCAGGAGAATGAATTCCCATACAAAAGGAAAGTTTTATTCAAGTACAAAGATATCCAAGTACAGGGAAGCTCAGAATACAAAGATATCCAAATGCAGAGCAACTTGGGTACCAACTATGAGTCAAGTATAGGGTAAAAATAAAATTTTCCTAAGAGAGACGATTGAGAGTCGTGGTGAAGACTGCACCCTCGACGTTGCTTCATTTTCGTTGCAACACACTTAACCGAACTTCTAGTTGTCTTTCCTGACATCGGAAGGGCTGCGGCAGATTGCCTATCAGCTACAAGAGAGCCCGTCGCCTTGAATGGGAGGACAACCTCAAGCTCATTGAGGACTACAAGAGGCACGATGAAGGGGACTTCATCCAACTCCCTTTCACCTTGTGGATAGCTGCCTCGAGACGAATCGAACGACTGTAACCAAGTAGATATCCATAAGGCCCTGGGAGGAAGAAAGGGTTGGAGAATACATCGCCCAGTATGGAAAGGCCAACTCAGCCGAACACCCATCACCAGCAGAATCCCGGGCTGAAGCTTTATGCTACAGAGCTTTTGGGCACAGAAGCTTCAGACTACAGAACTTTTGGGTACAGACGAGGATGAGCTAGAAGTATTTGCCAAGCCCACCCATATCAAAGCTGCTCGCCACTTTCCAAAGAATAATCATCTAGACTTCATGTAGCCTACAAAGAACCTCGGTGACAGAAAGCCTTGGGGGGCTAAGAGTCGGAGACATTTACGTTGAACCCCAACTACTTTATAGAGGCTAGCAAAGAAGATTGAGAGATGAGATTGCCAAAGGAAGAATACAACCCTATTTATAAGACCCAGACAGAAAAAGGAATGCCAGTCATCAAAGTAAAAGTCCGGGGGGTTGAAATTAATGTGGAAGGCGAAATGGCACGAAGACGAACGGACCAGAAGGATAGCTGGAGCGTCGGGGATGCGGGGACATGCACCTGGACTGTAATGCTTCGCGGAATGACCGCGTCCCAATGAAAAACCAAGATTAGGCAAATGGCAACTCCCACGCAAGTCACGTGCCCCAACAGGAGTCGAATTCCTACCTTAAAGATTCTAGAATAAAGTCTGTGTAGGATGAGTCGAGCTCAAAGAGAGCTCCGAACTGCGTCCCGCATATTTGCCACACTTAGTAAAATTTTTTGAGGGAAAGTCAGCCGAGCTCGAAAGATGCTTCGGACTCATCTTGTGAGGTTGCTAAGTATGCAGGGCGAAACCTTCACTGACAGGTTAGCCGATCTCGAAGAGGGCTCTGAACCACGTCTGCGTATTTACCACACTTAGCAAAATTTTTTGAGAGAGAGTCAACCGTGCTCGGAAGATGCTCGGGACTCGTCCCGTGAGGTTGCTAAGTAAGTAGGACGAAGCCTTCATGACGGGTTAGCCGAGCTCGAAGAGAGCTCCGAACCGCGTCCCACGTATTTGCCATACTTAACAAAAAATTTCGAGAGAGAGTCAGCCGAGCTCAAAAGATGCTCCAGACTCATGCAATGAGGTTGCTAAGTATGCACGGCGAAACCTTCACTAGCGGGTTAGCCGAGCTCGAAGAGGGCTCTGAACCACATCCAGCGCATTTGCCACACTTAGCAATATTTTTGGAGGGAGAGTAAGCCAAGATCGAAAGATGCTCCGGACTTGTCCCATGAGGTTTCTAAGTATACAAGGCGAAACCTTCATGGACGGGTTAGTCGAGCTCGAAGAGAACTCCGAACTACGTCCCGCATATTTGCCACACTTGGCAAAATTTTTCGAGGGAAAGATAGCCGAGCTTGAAAGATGCTCTGGACTCGTCCATGAGGTTGCTAAGTATGCAAAACGAAGCCTTCACTGACGGGTTAGCCGAGCTCGAAGAGAGCTTCGAACCGCGTCCCGCGTATTTGCCACACTTAGCAAATTTTTTTGAGGGAGAGTCAGCTGAGCTAAAAAATGCTTCGAACTCGTCTCACGAGGTTGCTAAGTACGCAGGGCATCCAAACTACGTTCGCAAGATTCGTTGTTTGGATATTTTACTAAAGCACACTTAACAAAAATTTTCAATGGGAGATTTAGCCAAACTCAAAAGTCGCGTTCGAGTTTAGCCTTGTAAGCCTTGGTTAAGTGTACTTGGGGCATACTCAGACAGGTGAAATCTCATAAATGAAACACAGAGTGAAGCGAACTTAAAGAAGAAGTTTTCATTCAATTCCCATCCAAAGACAGACGAGCTTCAGTATAATTACAAAACCTATTCTAAAAGATAGACGAGCTTTAGTACAAGTACAAAACCTATTCTAGAAGATAGACGAGCTTCAGTACAAGTACAAGACCTACCCTAAAAGACGACCGCGCTACATCCCTACAAAGAGGATGACTAGGTAGTGCTGGAGGACCTTCGTGGATAGCTGCCTCGAGATAATGGATAATATGTGTTGGAAGCACAGCAACCATACAGATACCCATCATTTGGGACTTTTAGAGCGTACATAACGGCAAGGACAAATGTATGGACCACTCGCTGCTCGTAGCAGATTGTTTATCAGTTACCCGGGAGCATTTGCTGCTCATAGCCGAATGGTCACTAGATACGAAAGAGCGTCTTCTGCTCGACATAGATTGCTTGTCAGTTACAAGTAAACTCTCCAGAGCCCACGAAAGAATGGTACATACACAGAGCTCGATCAGTTCCCCTTTGGGGCTGTAACATTCTGGCCAAAGCATTCACGATCGAATGGCTGAAGTGATCATAAGAAACTTTCATCTCCCACCTCTCGCTCTGACGAGAATTTGCTTAGCCCTCACAATTTATATAGAAGCACAAAGGAGATAAAGGGACAGTAGGTGCATGAAAGCCGAAGAGTCCGTCATTATGGCAAAAAAATAGGGGAATTAGTTGGAATGTGTTCATATCTATTAATAGGGTTTTGGTTTACACGACCCATTGCGGCAAATGCTTGCCAAAAAGCATTTGTAACTAATCGAGTAGGAGATTTTGGTTTATTATTAGGAATTTTAGGTTTTTATTGGATAATAGGTAGTTTCGAATTTCGGGATTTATTCGAAATATTTAATAATTTGATTTCTAACAATGAGGTCAATGTTTTATTTGTTATTTTGTGTGCTGTTCTATTATTTTCCGGTGCAGTTGCTAAATCCGCACAAGGCGTTTGACCAGGGAAATGAATGGCCAATTACTAAAAAGGGAAGCAAGAGGTCAACAGCCAAAATGGAAGGCGTAAGGACCGCGTTTGGGATGCGAAAAAACGAGAAGCAAACGCATGTGTTGACAAACAATAACAGGAACACCGTATAAGAAAATACATCTAGTTCACACAACCACGACGAGCATTGACCCAACTCATGCAAACTGCGGGACAATTATAAGGGGACAAAATATACTATGACAGAGTTTGGTCACGCTAGGGCAGAAAGCCACCAAAGGAGCATCGCTACTTAGTAGGCTTGACAGTTCTCCGCGCCGGAGTGCGGTGCAGACACATTGACTTGTAACTGTGCTAGGGTAGGGAATCTCCCCGGGAGCTACTGCTACGAAACAAGCTCGGTTGGTCTTTATGTCAGAGCTCGGTGAAGGTATTATCAGAGTAAAACCCAATCTGAGCTTGGACCACCGTCATGACTAGACTATCGCTGTAAAGCAGGATAGAAGTGATGACTATGCCAGAGCTTGAATCAAGAATAATGGGCAATGGGAATCCCAAGGGATGACGGGGGACAGAAGGGAAACTTGCACGGCAAGGTTTTCACTGACAGCCCCCATACCCCATCAGGGAGGCCGATGACATGATGATGAGCTACCAACTGTGTTGTAAAGGCATGGTTGGGTCAGCTACCCACCCACTGACATGGCCATTGGCGCATCAAGGTACGCGTCGAGCTAGGCTACGTAAGCAAGAATCACTATTCTCGCAAAGGTACGCAGACCTCGAACCCGAACACTCTTACCTTTTCTCTCTCTAGAAACCATAATTTCGGTCATCTAACTTAACCGTCGGAGACCCGTTTCCTGGAAACAGTTCCGGCGGCCGATCTCACTGTTGTTGTGTTGAAGCCAGGTTGCCGACGAGCTCCCTTCCTGGTGCCAGCACCCCATATCAGTCGAAGGACCGCCGCACGTGTCTATCTTTAATTTTCCTTCCATCGTTCTACAAACCCACTATCCCACATATATATACCAATAACTAGAGTTGATAAAGAGTGGATCAGTAGATTGTTAGAACTTAATTTGAAAACTTAACGAGTTTTAAAAAACATGTTCGAGTGTGGTTTGTTTATATCGATCTTAAATGAGCTTTAATTTAGCCGATCATGAGTCAAGTTACTAACTTGAATTTTTTATAAAATTAACTGAAAAGACAAAAAAAATCTTTTTCTCACTCAAAAAATCTAATTTAGTTTCTTTTGTTATTTTTTTTCAAATTTAAACAATCTCATACTCTTCAAGTCAAAGAACAAAAAAAAGTATTAATTAGGAATCTATGATAAAATGGTAAAAAAATTCACTAAAAATGAAAATTTGAAAACTAAAATAGTTAAATTAGTATAAATTTAGCCAAAGTTGAGCTTAATTTAACTTATTTAGCTAATCTAAACTGGGCCTGAATTGGTCCCAAATAAGCAATCAAACTGGTGAGCAAACCCACTAAAGTCCTCTTATGGTACGGTAAGGCCAATAAGAAATGAAGATACAATTGGCATACTTTATTGACATTGGTCAATAAGTTTGATCTTTGAGTTAATTAATCTAATTTGACCTATTGAATCCCAACTTTGAAGAAAACAAGCCCACTGACACTCAAATCAAAAGGCGCACAGTTTTCTGATATAATTTAGTATCAGCCCAATACATTAAGGCTATAAGTGAAATTTCAAACGATCGAGGTTCTCTCCAATCCAGTCCTAGACGGGGCAGTATAACCATTTTAGACCCATTTTGATGATTGGAGTGATTCAAACTAAAAACTCCGTCATGAATATTAATATTGTAAAAAGTCATGTCGATCGGATCCAGTATTCTTTATT
>BRYF01000027.1:9541086-9543586 GCA_030159135.1 Actinidia polygama | reverse complement strand
ACTTTTTCTCTCTCCCTCTCTCTCTCTCTAGTTGTGGCGAGGGGGGGGGGGGGGGGGGGGTAAGTACGGATAACGGACTTGGAATCCTTGGATGTTAACTACACAAATCAGTGACGTGGATTCGTAAACTATCAATCCTCGTCTTCCAGTGGTCCTCATGACCCATTGAGCGGTGCGTGATTAAGACCCTATTTGGGGTTGCATTTTTTGGATTTATACAGCTGATCTGATATCCGAGGTTTTTTATCTTTAGTAATTTTTTTTATATTTTGATTAAAATTTTTTACTTTTTTGGGACCCCTTGACATGAAGAGTCTGAAAAGATAAAAAAAAAATTACCTAATCCAGAGAAAAAAATTCACTAAAAATAAAAATTAAATTATTTTTATATGATTTTTTTAAGTCAAAACAGTTTATTTTAGTCTTTAGTGAGATTTTTTTCAATATGGATGAAAATTATTATATTTCTAGATTCCTCTTAGAAGAATCGAAAAATATAAAATTTAATTAAACGGTGAATAAAATTTACTAAATATAAAAAAAAATCAAAAATCAAAACAGACATATAAACCCCAAAAAAGACCCCAAATAGTGGCCTAATGGGCAAAATATGTGCTGATATTCGTAAAAAATATATAAAGATTTATAAAAGTGCATTGAGTCACGTAAAAAAATGTATAAATATTTATAAAAAGTGTGCGTTAACCACTGTCGTACTGAATCGTGATTAGCAAGTCAGTGTCAGTTTGGTTCTTAAATCAAAATTTAAAATGAAGATTAACGACCAATTACTTCATTCCAATTATACAATTAAAAAGGTTTTAATGGACTGCTGCTCCCCGATGTTTATTAATCATGGACCCAACAATTTTAAGTCATGTCAGTATTTCCATACCTACTAATCAATTCATTGAAATGAAAGAGAACTAATCTAGCCATGCTTTAACGACTTGTACCGTACAACTGACCAAATTATGACTTGTTAATTTGGCAAATATTATCCAACCTTTAGCAATAGAAGCATCCCATAATTATTGGAACCGGGGATGCTGCAGTGCGACTTTTCTGCGGGGCGCGTGCAGGGCGCCGAAACGACGTCGTTTTGGCGTGCGCTCAGCCCAAAACGACGTCGTTTTACCCCAAAAATGTATAGATCCAAAACGACGTCGTTTTGAGCCAAATTTTTTTAATTAGAACGACGTCGTTTTGGACTGCTCGCGCGCCGAAACGACGTCGTTTTGGCTCCCGCAACCCTGCGAGGAGCCCCTCACTGCAGCATCCCCGGTTCCATAATTATTCTCGTTTTCACAAGTGAATTTGACAGGTCAATAAGAAAAATACAAGAAAGTTCTAACCTCTTACCAATCAACCCTATCAATATATTATTTTTTAAATGTATCTATTGTTTTTTTGGGAAAAAGAAATGATGGAGACTAACCATGTAGAGAACCTCACCCACTAATTAATAACCCCCTTATCTCTTAAAAGTGCATTTGGATGAAAGATTTTGTGAGAAAAAAGAAAAAATAGAAATATAAAAGTTAAGAGGATCCAATCGTTTGAGACTGTATTTTGATTAAAGATTTGGTAAGGAAGAAAAAATTAAAGGATTTAATGGTTTAGAACAGTTGAATTTACTTAATTTTTTTTAATCCAAATACAGCCTAAAAGATCATTCTTTCGCTTCGTGGTGATTAGAATTAAAGTTCAAAAATAAGTTGATAATAAAAGAACAAAGACCAGAAATATATAGGATGAATAAGAAAACAAAGAAAATTTTATTTCCACCACTTCAATTACGAAATCTCAGTTCAGATTGGATAAAACACCAACATAAAAGTGATGAGTCTCACTGTATAAATCAATCACATGATTCACATTCAATTTGATACATACCAGCTAATAAGTATCCTACAAATATCCAAAAACTTGTCACACAAAAGAGAATAATAGTTTGTGATTAATTTGTTAAGATCAAACTCATTACATTTCATTGATAATGAAAGATTTTCAATTAACAATGATTGAATATATGATCACTATTCGCTACCACTTTTTAAAAAATGCGTATTTAGTGTGCAAGACTCCTAGTATAAAATAAATATATTATAAGGATTGTCTTTTCTTGGTATTTTTTCATGCAAAAAGTAAGGCTGATTCTATTTGGACCCAAAAAGTCTTTCTAGCCTTTTTTTATTTGAATAAATTTCACTTGACTTTTCTTAAATTTTTGATAAATACAGTCACCTCTCTAATATTTTTTAAATAGCACTAATCGTATTTGCTTTTAAAATTATTATCAAGATTCTATTGGGAGCTAATTTATTGACAAAATTGCTCTTATTTTTTAGCTTTTATATTTTTTTCCAAGATCGCCATTTTTTTATAATGAATTTGGATAAAAAAATTTGTTTTCTAAGTACACTTTGATTAAGAGTACTACTTAAAAATTAATTTTTTTTATTAAAAAAAATACTTATTGATTAAAGAGTAAAATTAA
>BRYF01000027.1:9508586-9511086 GCA_030159135.1 Actinidia polygama | reverse complement strand
GGAAGGATTGAGACCCAATGCCTCCTATTTAACCATGGGGGGTTTCACTAGTCATCGATTTAAACGCGATTTTAGCAAATTAGGTGGTTTTTACATTAAAAATTTTAAACGGTTTAAAAACTTTAACCGGACCGAAAATACGATTGGTTAAACCATCTGGTCCGAGTTGGGTAGACATGTTGTTTAATTTTATTTTTTTTAATGTTTATAACTATACGATTTTGAATCCAAGAATTACTCACATCATTAGGAAGAAAATTTAATATTCACTTTGACTCTTTACTTCTTTTTTTAATCAATAATGAATTAGCATATTTTGTTGATACATGCGAAGCGATCGATTATTTGTTGTCAATTAAAAATTGCTAACATTGTTAATTATATAAGATGGATATTCTTAATTTTGTATGAACTAATATTTTTTATTTTTGACAATAAGAATGTATAAATGTCAGCGATGTCAGCAAATAAAAGTAATGTAATCAAGTGTTAACTATGTTTTTTCTTTTACTATTAACTACTTATGTGCTTAATAAATTCTATTGTCTTTTTATATGATTTTTTTAACTCAATATTTTCAATATGAGTATGTAAAAATTATATTTCTCTCTTTTTTCTCATGCATAGTACGGGATAGTGCTATAAAAAATAACGAAATAATTTTATTAAAAATAAAATAAAATAATTAAAATTAGCTATAGAAAAAGCCAATTCAAATCTATATATACTAGAGTATATAAAAAAATATATAATGTAGTACCACGTAACATAAAGTTATCATTTCTCTATCTACCATGTATGGCGTTTCTCTCGTGAACTCTCTCCTTCATTTTCATTAATAATCGGTGGCAAACTCAAATATTTCAAAATAGAGAAGTGGAAGAGGCCTCGTTTGAGTAGGTTTTTATAAACTAATTTAACTATTTTGGTGATTTTTTTATTTATTGTTTGATCAAGATTTTATACTTTAATTTGATAGAAAGAGTAGTCAACAAGCCATTGGGCTTCTCATTTTTTACTACTTTTTTTGGCAAATTAAAGTGCAATCTCTTATCAAACAATAAAAAAAAAGCTAATTCTAATTTTCACTTGAAATGAGCTATGGAGTATTTTTTTTTTCTTTTGTAGACGTTAGTTAAAAAAATTATATTTTTATATTCTCCTCGTTAAGAGGAAAAAAATATAAAATTTTAATTAAACAACGAAATAAGTTTATTAAAAATAAAATAAAAAAGTAAAATTAGCTATAGAAAAAACCAATTTCAAATGGGAGCTAAATTGAAGTTATTTTAAAATTGTAAGCTAAGATGAATTAGTTTTGATTTTAAAGAGATTAAATGACTAATCTCTTTTGCATTATCCATATGAAATTTTCAAAAGGTAGTTTTCATTATACACCCTACAACTTTCCAAATTTTATTTTCATCTTTCATGTTTTAATTTGATCATAGTAAAACCTTGAACTTTGGAGACGGTTGTAATGTGGAACGTCCGTCCACATTCATTAGGATTAGTGAATGGAGTGCAATAAACATGACCTATATAAAAGGTAGAAATAATTTTTTAGATTTTTTTTTTGGCGATAAAAATAATATTTCTCTTTTTAGTGAACTTTTATTCAAATTAGATAATTCTTTTAATATATTTTTGGACTCTTCTCGCCAAAAAAAATATAACTTTGATTAAATTGTGAAAAAAATCATTAAAGAAAAAAAATCTTATGTTTATACTGGTTTGAAAGCTTTAATATGGTCATGTGTATGACACGTGGCTATTTTCGTCCACAAATTCTAATACAGGTAGTTCACATTGTAATTGTATCCAAAATTTAGAGGTGAATATGTTCAAGTTAAAACGCAAAGGATGAAAAAAAAATCTGAGTGAAAGTTGGGGGTATAAAACAAAAAATACCTTTTTCAGAAACTTTACGAGTCCCACACATCGGCTAATAATATTCTAGTTGGACAGTATCTGAGAAGCATGGAATAACTCTCCTAATGGTGGGTCCACATTTTTATTAAATGGACCGTGTGGATAAGAGAGAATGATGTTATAGTAGTGCAGAGGCGTAGGTCATACCTAGGAGGAGCCTGCCTGCCTCTAGCGAGTGGCCCACCAAATCAGTACAATCATTTCTTTCCTCAAAATTCAATGCATATTTGAACTTACAAGAATTGGGTACAACCATAAGTCCTAACCTCTTTGACTTAGGGCTCATTTCGATTTAATTGTAATTTTAGGTCATTTTTAATATTTTTTGTCACAATTAATTATTTTTCGGTTCATTGATTAATTAGAAAAATATTAGTAAAAAATTAAAAAAAAATCAAAATCCAAATTATTTCAAAATTCTCAGAAACAATTCAATTGGATTAATTTGAATTTTATTTGTTTTTTAATGAAAAAACAGATTTTTAATTCCTATAAAAGGGCGGAGCAAGTAAAAAAATTGACCAAAATATTTAAAACGATCCAATTAAATGTGCAATTTATCCCGAAC
>BRYF01000027.1:9463586-9466086 GCA_030159135.1 Actinidia polygama | reverse complement strand
GCATCATTATCAATACTATCAAATACATATATTTCAAGGAGCGTAGCCAAATAATCATTCATCAATGAGCTTCCAATTTGTTTACGCAAATTACTCTTTATATATTTATTAATAAAAATTATATTTCATACAATATTACAATTGTTTTTGACGACCTTTCATATTTTGAATCTATTGCTTAATAACATTATTATCAATACTATCAAATACATCTATTTCAAGGAGCATAACCAAACAATCAGATCTCCAATTTGCTTACGCAGATTACTCTTTATATATTTATTGCTAAAAATCATATTTCATACAATATTATAATTGTCCTTGACGACCTTTCATATTTTGAATCTATTGCTTAATAACATCATTATCAATACTATCAACTACATCTCTTTCAAGGAGCATAACCAAACAATCAGACCTCCAATTTGCTTACGCAGATTTCTCTTTATATATTTATTACTAAAAATCATATTTCACACAATATTACAATTGTCCTTGACGACCTTTCATATTTTGAACCTATTGCATAATAGCATCGTTATCAATACTATCAAATACATATATTTCAAGAAGCGTAGCCAAATAATCATTCATCAATGAGCTTCCAATTTGTTTACGCAAATTACTCTTTATATATTTATTGCTAAAAATCATATTTCATACAATATTACAATTGTTTTTGACGACCTTTCATATTTTGAATCTATTGCTTAATAACATCATTATCAATACTATCAAATACATCTATTTCAAGGAGCATAACCAAACAATCAGATCTCCAATTTGCTTACGCAGATTACTCTTTATATATTTATTGCTAAAAATTATATTTCATACAATATTATAATTGTCCTTGACGACCTTTCATATTTTGAATCTATTGCTTAATAACATCATTATCAATACTATCAAATACATCTCTTTCAAGGAGTATAACCAAACAATCAGACCTCCAATTTGCTTACGCAGATTTCTCTTTATATATTTATTACTAAAAATCATATTTCACACAATATTACAATTGTCCTTGACGACCTTTCATATTTTGAACCTATTGCATTGAACCTATTGCATAATAGCATCATTATCAATACTATCAAATACATATATTTCAAGGAGCGTAGCCAAATAATTATTCATCAATGAGCTTCCAATTTGTTTACGCAAATTACTCTTTATATATTTATTGCTAAAAATCATATTTCATACAATATTACAATTGTTTTTGACGACCTTTCATATTTTGAATCTATTACTTAATAACATCATTATCAATACTATCAAATACATCTATTTCAAGGAGCATAACCAAACAATCAGACCTCCAATTTGCTTACGCAGATTACTCTTTATATATTTATTGCTAAAAATCAAATTTCATACAATATTATAATTGTCCTTGACGACCTTTCATATTTTGAATCTATTGCTTAATAACATCATTATCAATACTATCAAATACATCTCTTTCAAGGAGCATAACCAAACAATCAGACCTCCAATTTGCTTACACAGATTTCTCTTTATATATTTATTGCTAAAAATCATATTTCACACAATATTACAATTGTCCTTGACGACCTTTCATATTTTGAACCTATTGCATTGAACCTATTGCATAATAGCATCATTATCAATACTATCAAATACATATATTTCAAGGAGCGTAGCCAAATAATCATTCATCAATGAACTTCAAAATATGAACGTACCATTAAACGAAAAAGAAATAATAGAAATGAATTAACTATACGAACGTATCATTAAACGAAAACGAGATACATAGCTCAAAAATAAAATTAACAACAATGAATACTACTGGGGTCAATGCCTAATTTCATTATGTTGTATGCTATAATAATTTTTAAAAAATAATTATTAATTAATTTCAACATCAAATATAAATAGTTTGTTTGAAATTTATTTTATTAATTAAAATTTTAAAAATAAATACTCATCCCAAATCAAGAAATGGAGAAATGGGGGAATGGAAAAATTGGAAATACCATTGGAGATCAACCCAATTTTTTTTTTCAAATTTAAAAAAAATAGGAGAATGGGGGAAGACCATTGGAGACTAAAATGAATTAAAAATGGGGGAATAGGGGAAACCATTGGAGATCAACACCACCATTCCTCCAAATTCAAAAAATAGAAAAAGAATAGGGGAATAGGGGAAACCATTGAAGACCAAAATGTTTTTACCCTATTTTTTTCAATCAAAAATGAGGGAATGGGGAAAAATGGGGGAAACCGTTGGAGATGGTCTAACAAGCATCTTTCAACCAGATTTGCGACTTGGCTTGAGCTAATTTGTGGTTGATTTGTGGGCTATTGCGTGCTCAATATTGATCGAGTTGGATATTCAAATGTTTGACATTAAAAAAATATAATACATAAACATCAAAAATCTAGGAATACCCTAAAGCCTAATTAGGTGGAGCCGCCACAGTTCTCATACGTGTTAAAATACCCATAAGTGAAATAATATTAAGATCGA
>BRYF01000027.1:9341086-9346086 GCA_030159135.1 Actinidia polygama | reverse complement strand
CTTTAATAATCTTCAATGGATGAAAATGTGAACTTGTAATGCGAATCCGTGTACATAATAACATAATTTGAATAAATTTGTAAATATTAAAAACCTTAGTGTAATTATATATATATATATATATATGTTAGAGAAGGTGAAGTAGAACTCACCCTCAAAACTCGAGTTACAATGGGAGGGAACTTCCCACCTTATAAACAGACGCAGACAGGAGTCTCCCAAGCGATGTGGAATTTCACTCAACACTCCCCCTCACGCAGAGCGTGATACAGATTGTGAGACGAAAACGCAAGCTGAGGGGTCCACACATCAGAACAGACATCAGGCTCTGATACCATGTTAGAGAAGGAGTATAACTCACCCTCAAAACTCGAGTTACAAGGAGCCAACTTCCCACCTTATAAACAGACGCAGATAGGAGTCTTCCAGGCGATGTGGGACTTCACTCAACAATATATTTATATATATTATTTCGAATCATGTAATCTCAAGTAATTCGATTACTAAAACTGACGTTCTTGACTTCGTATTCAATAACTAGCTAATTAAAGTCACTCGGAGCCACTGAAATGATGAAATGACTCGAGACTCAAAAGTTATGATTAGAAAATATGAGAGAGAGAGAGAGAGAGAGATGCTTGGTACACTTGAGATGCCCTGTAAGTTTGAGTCCCAACAAAGCTTTGGTCTCCTCCCACAAAACACTGTGATAACCAAAAAATAAAAAAATAAAATTAATCTAAAGTTGGCGGTTTACGGGCACAGTATCAACTTAAACTATTTATTTTATACAACATGTCGAAAAGATTAATGTTGCAGAAAATAAACTTAATTGAATATTCACAGTCACATGATCTTATCATATTATCTTAAAAAATAAAATATTTATTATGAAAACTATACTTATTGTTAAAAAAAATAATAAATATTTTTATGTTGTTATCGATGTCCAATTAAGTTAATTTTTTACCTTCATAAATTCTACAAGATGAGCAATTCAGATCTTTGATAATGTAGAATTGTGGTAAGTCCACAACCAACTAACTGATTATAAAGTTCAAATTCTAAACTTTAGAGAAGTTAGGTTTATTGATTTTAGTTACTTGCCAATAAAAAATTCAAGATGGGATTTGTCATAAAACTCTTGCAAAAAAGATAAAAATAATGAATTTTGAATAATCCATATTCGTGATTGAGTTTTCAAATGTATAAATCCCACCACATCTAAGTATTTATCATAATAATGCGCTATTACTAATAAAACTCAAACTCTCGTCTCCCGTTAACTCAACAATGTAGTTATAACTATTCCAAAATAAAATTTCTCATTGGTCGAGCCATAGTATTACCGCTATTATATCTAATATATTTAAATGACGTTTATTGCGGTTGAATCTATATTAAAATTTATTATTTAAAAAAAAATAAAAAATATTAAAATCGAACTTTTCAAATTTTTTTCTCTTCAAATTTTCAAATTTGTTTTTTGATCCATAAATAAAAATAAATTTTCTAATAAATTACCTGACACAACTTTCCAAAAAAAAATAAAAATAAAGCTTTCTTACACTGCTCTAACATGTAAATGAAACGAGGTTGTTGGGGGTCAACACATGTACGCATGTAAAAGTTAACATTTCTATAATCTGCGATTACAGCAATGGTTTAATTAATATGTGCACTACTTTTCATGAAAGCTGTAACAGATCTGATGATTCTCCTGATCCAGTTTTTTTAGTTAGGTTCGGTAGGTAGATTAGGAGAGTTGCTTTTCCCCCTCCCCGTGTCAGACCCTCTCCCCTGGCCCCACCCCTAAATTTACCCTTGTGTCCCTCCCTCTCTTTTTTCCTTCCAACTTTTGTCCTCCCCGTTTTTTTAATTTTTTTTTTTAGTTTTTTTTTCTTTTCTTTATTAGTTTTATTTTTTTTGAATAAATATTTTTTTATTATATGTTGTAATCTTTTATTTATTTTTTAGTTATAGATTTTAGGAGTCATTATTTATAAAAATTTTAAAATATATAAAAATATGAATCAAAATAAAATGTATATATTAAAATAACAAAAATACTAACAAATATATTTATTTGGGTTACCATTGTCAATTTTTTTAAAAATAATTATGAAAATTTATACTTTTGGTCAAAATTTAGTAAATTTATTAAGTAGATATGATTTTTTTTCTTTAGTAATATTTTTTTTAAATCGAGAAAGTAAAAAATTTGTATCAAACTATTAAAAAAGTTCACTCAAAATGAACATCCTCCTCCAAACCTTGACACATGTCAGAATCACCGAGGGTTCTCATGAGGTGAACTCTCCTTATCGGCCAAACATCATCGAGAGTGCGTGAAAGAGGACGCATGATCCTATACTGGGGGCATTTGAATGAGTCTTTTTTCAAATTAACAATTAATAACCAAACACTAAAAAAAAATAAAACAAATAAAACAAAACTGATAAAAAATAAAAAAACTAATAAAAAAAGAAACAAAATTAAAAAAATTAAACAAAACTTTAAAAAAATAAGTTTTTTTATTAATTTTATAAATTTTTACAAATAATGACTCCTAAAATTTACAATTAAAAAAATAAATTACAAACATATAATAAAAAAAATATTTATCAAAAAAAAATAGACAAAAAAGAAATAAATTTGATAAAGAAAATTAATTAAAAAAATAAAATTAATAAAAAGAAAACAAAACTAAAAAAACTGAAAAAAAAAAACAAAAATCGAAAGAGAGAGAGAGAGAGATATTTAAGGGGTGGGGGCATAACAATAATTTCAAAGGGAAAAAGAGTGTGGGGCCCGGGGAGTGTCTGACACGGGAGAGGGTGAGTAGCAATTTTCGTAGATTAGATGCAATATAAGCCGCCAATTTCTCTCTCTCTCTCTCTCTACAGTAGTATTAAGATTTGAATTTTGCTAAAAACCGTCCGCGGTGGTGAATAAGGCGTAGAAAAGTATGAAATATATAATTGTATAAAATGTATAAAAATATGTGAAAATATATTAAAAAAGTGTATCAAAAATTAATTTTTTTTATTATTTTGTACTCTTTATCTACCGCTCAATGAGCGGTGGATAGCAGAACCCTTAAGATTTATCTATAATATGAAGTATAAATATTTTTAAATTTTTTAAATTATCTCCCACTATTTACTATTAAAATTTATTTGAGTTAATGTAATGGCTAAAATTTCATCTGAGACTATTTTTTTTATAAAAAAATATCAATTTATTTTTCTCAAAAGCGTGGGGTCCACGTTGTTATCTAATGCCAAAAAATTTCTAAAATTGTGCATATTTTTTATCTATTAGATCATTTTTTTAGTGGAATGCACAACAAATAAAAATTAAAACACTCATTTTTTTTCTCTATTTTTTCTAAACTAGCAATATTTTTTTTAAAATTATTATATTTTTTAATTTATAATAATGTATCTTTTTGTATATATATATATATAATATATCTCTTACTTGACGTTTATATCTTATTTATTTTTTAAGTTATAAAAATCAAACGTAGATTTTTTTTTTTTTTTTTTCGCATTGCCTGCGAATACAAACAATTACTATTATGTGTATGACACAGTACACGCTATGAGTGAGGATGGAGGAGTACAAATTACAGCTATTAACTGTCTTTTCAACAATATATATAGATATAAATTAGGTACTTGACTCGGGTCACTAGGGTTGCAAATGAATTCTGGTTGGTTTAGTTTGGGAGTCAATTTTGCAACGACTTTTTAAGCTGTATTTAGATTAAAAATTTAATAAAAAAATAAAAAATTCAATGGTCTCAAATTATTGAATCATTTACCTATTTGTTTTTTATTTTTTTCTTACCAAATCTGAAATCCAAACACAGTCTTAGAAATTTTGTTTGATTTATGATTTTTAAAACTGAATTTTTTTAACAAATAACGCATTTTTAAAAAAATATTAAAACTATGTCTTTAAATTCTTAAAAATTATTTTAATTAAAAAGTGAATGTGAAAACAATGAATATTTTTTGCTATGAAAAACTAAATAAAATTGATTCGAAAAAGACTAGGCTTGTCTACTTGCATTCCAATAATTTTGGATTCTATTTTGGACTCATTTTAAGGATCCAAATCGTTCATATTGTAGATCTCATTAAGAACTTTAATATTATAAAAAATTACGTTGGTTGTATATATATCAATAATCGATCAATATCAGTTTATATTAAGATAATATATATAATTATGTGTCTTACACTCATTTATTTATCAATAGTCGATAATATCAATTCATATTAGACATTTTCACTTAACTCAATGTACTTTTCACGTATATTTAGGCATATCATTCACTGTTGGCGTATTGGTGAAGCTTCTTGTTTGATTTCTTGTTTAGGAGAACTGAAAAGGAAAAAAAATCAAGGAAATAAGTGAATTTTTTGGTGTTGTTTGTCATCATCAATTTTCTATTTTTTTTCTTTTATTTAAAATAAAAGTGGATAAGTCTTTTTTTTTTTTTATCTCTTTTTAAGTTCCTTTTTCAATTAGCAAGGTATCATGTGAATATGAAATAATTTATGCAGTAATTTATAAAGTGTATAAAAAATTATTTTTTATAAAAAAATATTTCAAAATTATTAAGTCCCCAGTTAGCCTAATTAAAAAATCTCAAATTTTTACTTTTGATTAAAATAAGAAAAGTGAGATAAAAAAATGCTTTTTCTTGTTTGGGATTGTTGAAAACAAAATTAGTAAAAATATCACTAATGACGGTTGAATTTACAAAAAAACTCTAAACCAAATTGCTTTGAAAAATCAAGTTAAAAAATTATTTATCGATCCTAAAAAGTAAGACAAATGAAAAAAAAATAGGCTAAAATTAAAAAAATATATATTTATAAAAGAAAAAAGAGAAGACCGTAGTGCTATGGGTACCCCAATATTGCACCCCAAATGCACACTTAGGTGAGGTAGAGCATTTGGATTGACTGACATGACTGGAGTCG
>BRYF01000027.1:9311086-9321086 GCA_030159135.1 Actinidia polygama | reverse complement strand
ACAAAGTTTTAGGGACGTTTTTGGAGAGGGAGTCAAACAGTGGGCCTGGGCGAAGTCCTTCCATCATTGCCATAACCACCACTTTATCACTGGTGTCCTCTACTTCTAGAACAGCCTAATTAAAATGCTTGACATATTCCTTTAAGCTTTCCCCATCTTTTTGGTAGACTGTAAAAGAGAGAGAGGCATTCTTTTGCCTAATCCTGTAACCCAAGAAATTGGCGACAAAGAGCTTGCTCAGGTCGCCAAACGAGTAAATGGTTCTTTGAGACAACTTTTTGAACCATGACCTCGCCGGCCCCTTCAAAGTAGTTGAGAAAGCTTTGCACATCACTTTGTCTGAGTACCCCTAAAGCGACATCAAGTTCTTGTACGAATCCGAGTGGTCCATGGGATCCGTCTTTCCTTCATATACTTGAGCTAGGATCGTACTTTGAACTTGGAAGAGACCCTGACCCTCATCACCCTATCCGTGAATGGAGGTTCAGTTTGTCTGATCAAAGCATCCATAGTGATTGAGGCATTTGTACCGGTGTTGATGGTATCAATCCATGCGTCTAGGTCTTTAATCTTCTGGGTAATGACTTATCTCGGCACCTATGCTTCGGGTCATGTTGGTGAGGTGACCGTCCTCTTCTCTTGGTTTCCTTGCCATCCGTTTTGTGAGTCCGGCTAGAAGACCGACTCTAATAGGATAGGACTATTTTCTCATCTGGAGTGCAAACTCGGTGATTGGTGTCGCCGACTTTTGGTGGAATGTGCCCGACCAGTGCTTTGGCAACTTTGAAAATCACGATCACTCGATTGGTGAGAACGGCGAGATCGATTAGCTTCCACTTGAACAAGTGGTGCGGTAGGAGGTGGGTTGTTAGTGGTGAGGTGCTGTACTAAATGGGCATTGATTTCATTCATGACTCTGATCTTCTCGGCAATTCCGTGCATCTCACGGTGGAAGCCTTCAAGATCTAGAGCTTGGTTGGTATTCACCATAGGATGTGCTCTGTTGTCTAAAGAGCTGCTGGCCCTTGGTTTAAGTAACAAACGGTTGCGTAGGTGCATAAAAAGTTAAGAACTGTTGTTCCCACAGACAGTGCCAAATTATTGTGATAGAAATTTGAGATCGAGCAACCAATAGTCAGAATTACTCCTAAACTCAGTATTGACCTCGGGCGACTTGTGCAAAAGAACAAACGTTACTGGCTGGGGTGAGACCACTACAAACTCATCTGCTGTGGAGATGAGATCAAGGCGAGCAAGCTAGTAAAGCAAGAAGAATATTAGAGCTCTTAGAGTGAGGATGCAAATGAATCGTACCTTTTCTAGTGGAAGTGAGGCGGCCTTTTATAGATGGAGGAGGGAGAGCCGTGTGAGAAGATCACGGTATAATCCTCGGGTGGCTAAGTATGGAAGGAGATCCCGAGGGTATTGGAGATAAAGGAGGTAGATGCCATATGGAGGTAGTACCGCGAATATAGGAGTCCAAGAGGAAGTGGAGTCTCACATTGATCTTATCCTTAGGAAGGCGAGATAGTTAATCTTGCCCATGGGCGAGGTGGCGTTTGGAAGGGCGGCCATACCATTTGGGGAGTCTAGGCGAACTCATCATATATCATGAGAGAAGTTTGGCGATGTGATACTAAGTGGCGACGTTCCCATCTTGGGCTATCAACATGTGGAGAATTTCCCTTCATCAATAGTCATTTATTAAATATAAGTTTTGGAAAGCGTCAAACTTTATGCTTTGAAATCACTAAATGGAAACAAGGATCAATAATATTGGACGGAGGGAGTATATATATAGAGAAATGTTATAATCTCAAAATTTGGACCAAATTTTTTCTTCTTCAGAATTTACATTGAATATTTCACGTTCACGTCCATTCACTTGAGTGCATAGATCTCATATAACCAAGTAAATTTGAATTATTCATTTTGAATTTTGAATTTTTTTTCTTCATCTAAATTTTTGGAACTTAGAGGTTATAAAAGCATATATTTTGTAAGTTGTAAGTTATGGACGAATAATCCGTTATATGTTATTTGTTAATGCTATTATTATTATTAATTCTGAGTATCACAAGTCATGGTTAATTTATTCTCTCTTTTATATCTATGTTGAATGGGGCATGGGAGAAGGAAAGGCTTGAATTGGTTGGTAACTGATGGGGGATGAAATTTTTACCTGCTAAATAAATACGTCGCCAAGATCATGTCGTCTTATCCAATGCGATTACCTCACAAAGCTCGGACTTCCTGGAATACCGTCCATATGCTCCATAGGTTCTTACAGCGCTAACTCTGAGCTGATCAACTTTGCTTGCCACCTTGAGGATGGGATGACCTTGAGACTCCATCTCCGCTACGTTTCCTACATCGTGGTGCTGTCTTCATTTGGCATTCTCCTCCTGTTGCGCTGCGATTCTCAGCCACGACTTCCTTATTTGGTTATTCGACGATTACGCCGTGATCTTCTCGCACGACTGTAAATTCTCCATCTATAAAATGCCGCTTACTATCCATCAGAAAAGGGGTAACTGCATTCTCACTCTTTAAGTTATAACTCTACTATTTTTCGTGTTCTACTTTGTCTAGCATATTCACATTGGTCTCATTCCACGCTGGAGGGGTTTGTTCTCTTGCGCAGGTCGCCGAGGTTAATACTGAGCTTTTGAACAATTCTAACTGTTGGTTACTCATCTCAGATTTCTACCACAACAGTAACAATGTAGAGTTTTGTTGAGTATAGATGAGTTAAGATGTGTGTAACTAGTAGTACTAATAAACATTACAATTTGTCAGTGTCTTAGAGAATTTTACATTTAAGGAGTATTTGGATCCCTTCAAAACGTAATTCCCATGTCCATATTTGCAATCCTCAACCTCTAATAATGTGGCAATTCAATTGGATGTCAAAAATATATTTTTGGTCTCTTAATAAAAACCTTCTGGTTAGGGTTGATAAACGAGATTAACAATAAATTGTTCAAGTTAGTTTGGTTTAAAAATCTAATAAGATTTAAAAATACGTTCGGGTTTGATTTGTTTATCTAGGCGAACCGATTTCAAACAAACTTTAATCGAGCCGGACTTCAGTAGTTTAAATTTTTTAAATATTATAAGTTTATCGAGTAGAGTAATAAAATACTGTTCAAATTTAATTAAAAAACTTATCAAACATTAAAAATATACTTAAATTTAATTTATTTATCAAACGATGTTAAACAAGCTTTTTCCCTAGCGGACAAACTGAGCGATGAGATCATGAAGTATGCCATCCAATCTCCCTGTCCCTCTCTCCAATAGTTTCTCTTAAATATGATACTCCACAACTTTTGAGGATGTAATACGAGTCCGAAATGTATCCAAATTTAAATTTTTATTAAAATGATATATTCTTGTATATCTAAACGTCCGACGCAGCCAGCTAGACTCCGTTAGGCTACGACTTACTTTATTTTTTATTCAAAAAATATTATTTGGCAAAATCATTGAAGTTGCTATTCTCAATAATGACTAATCATACATATTGGCTTTGAGTAGTAGGACGGTATGGGCATCGGATAGGTCATTTTTGGAATCCCCTAAATCAAATTAAGGATTTAAATCCTGATGCTAAACAATTTAGATTTAAGTTATTTTTGAACTCATATGATGCGAGACTCACCCTATGTTAGAGGACTAGTGGTTAGAGTTGTAGTTGGAGTTGTGTATTTATTATTATTTTTATAACTCGGCATCCGGCTCAAAGAACCCACTAATTCAGGAGTCAATCCTACTGTTTACCAGCGGGGACCCATTTATAGAGTGGCCCAAAGAGTTGCTGATAAAGGAATTTGAATCTACGAGTCTGCGACATGTGAGGCTAGCCACTTCGGCATGACCAAACTCCTACTCAACCAACGCCTTTGAATTAATTTAGAGTTAAAATATTAGTATATACAAAGCTAGATTTGGTGGAAAAAAATTAAGAAAAATGAAATGGTTATCAAAGTGTACCATAAAAAGTTAAGTCGTCACATAGGAATAGTTTGGGAATTAAAAAAGCGTTACAGAACTTTGTAATCGACACCAACCCAAATTCTTCTTTTAATGTATTATTAGAAGGTGTGCACACGCTCTTTGGATGTGCTATGAAATCCAAGAAATCATACTCTTAATTGGCAATTAATAGGGATTTTTTTTAAAGTAGTTATCAAAATTTTGAGTTAAAAACTAAGTTAATTGCATAGGAGTAATCCGGGAATGAAAAACACCAAACTAGCCTTATACTTTTATATATAGTATATATTTAGATAAATAGAACTACATAATTTAGATAAATGATGTGGTATCCCATGTGGCACGAACCATATGTCACACCACATTAACTGATATCCAAATGTGGCAGTAAAAATATAATCAGTATAGCATTATTTTTTAGGGTACATTTTGCATATTGCATGAAAAATTGTATAATAAGAGAAAAGAAATGACTTACAAATTGAAAATTTATACAATCTAACAGAAATGATGTAGTAATAGTTTTTTTTCTCGTAATTATAAACCGCAAGGTCTAGAAAATCAGGTGTTTTAGTTAAAAATTGAAAACTAACAAAAGTGACCTAAAGTTCTGCACAAAAATCTTATTATTTGTATATGAAAAATGGTTAAATCTCTTTCAACAAGTTATTATTATTTTTTTATAACTCGGTATTCGGCATATTGGATTGATTAATCTGGAAATCAATTCTGTTGTGGTATGAATTTGGAAGCGAGCAACCAACAGTCAGAATTGCTTCTTAAGCTCGGAATTGATCTCGGGCGATCTGCGAAAGAGAACAAACGTTACTAGCCGGGGTGATGCCGCTTCAAACCCCTCCGGTGTGGAGATCAGACCGAGACGAGCAAACTAAAAGTAATTTAGCAAAGCTCTCAAAGTGAGTATGAAGGTGATTCGTTGTACCTTTTAAGTGATGGGGGGAGCAACCTTTTTATAGATGGAGAATGAAGTGTCGTGCAAGGAGATCACGACCAAACCCCTGGGTGGCTAAGTATAGAAGGAAATCCTGTGGTTATCAGAGAAGAATCAGGAGGTTGCCATATGGAGGTGGTACCATGAATGTAGGAGTCTGGGAAGAGGTGAAGTCACACATTGACCTTATCCACGAAGAGTTTGGCGAGCTAGATCACCTCACCCATAGGCGAGGAGGTGGTATAAGGAGATCAGAACACTCAGGGAGTTTAGGCGAGCTCGACACGGATCATAGGAGGAGTTAGTGATATGATCTATTTAGGATAGGTGTCATCTTTGGTCCAATTAGCAGGTGGAGAATTTCCCTTCATCAGTTGCTCCTTACTCGATGTGCCGAAACGGAACACTTGGCACGTCGAGTAAGGGATCATAAGTTATTTGTCAAGCGACATCAGCATATAATGATGACATGACCTTATGAGATAACACGTGGTGGATCGCATTAATGGCAAAATGATGTTTTGGCAGGAATGATGGTTATGACCTCAGCACTTGAAGCATCACGTGATCTTGGCCGTCGAAGTGGATAGATCTCAACCTTTGGTGCCTCCTATAAATAGGGGGCTCCACCATCACGTATTCTTTTTTTGTTAGTGATAACGAAGTGCTGCCTATGCTCCGACGTGAACCTCGCCCTTGCCAGCTCGCCACAGTTATCTCGCCCTCAATTTAGTAAGTATCAGCAACTCAGTCTTGCTTCCAATTTCCTAATATTTAGTGCATGTTTAGTAAAGCCGACGTAGTAAGCTTAGAAAACTCTCTACCCTCGTAGATATCCGACCATCTAGGAGAGAAGTCATTCATGGCTAACAAGGTCACCCGACTTCCTTCATCGCCCAGGGAAGATCCCCCTAATCTAGAGAGTAGTCCCTCAGTCTCCACTCCCCCTCCATTTGAGAGGTAGACTAACATTATGACTTAAGATGAGTTGGATCGTCTTAGAGAGTCTCATACCTTTTCTCCAAGTGTTCAAATTAGGCTTCTCAAGGAGGACAAGACCATAGCTTCAATTCGTCTGAGCGAGGTGGCCTTTTATGAGGCCGCCTTTCATGCTGGCCTCCATCTTCCACTCCATCCTATTATTAGGAGAATCCTTTACTTCTACAACATCTGTCTTGCCCAACTCATTCCCAATGCTTGGCGAAGCCTTGTCTGCATGGTGGTTGTAACACCCCACCCCCAAAATAATATTCACAACCTAAACAATAGGGCATTATCTACATAATTATCCATATAATCACTATAAACATAATAAAACCACACAACTAACGGGTGATATAAAACAAAATCCTCTATCCAAGTATTATTACAAACTTTATCCACAACTATCTACATATGTGTACTTGTAAAACATAAACCCAATACAAGTCTGACCTAATTCACCAAAAGTCCAAAACTCTATCTCTATGACTCAACAGTGAACCATTTCGCTAGTATGCACCTGTAAAGAAACACTGTGGGGGTGTGAGCTAACCACATGCTCAGTGAATGTACAACTCATAATTTATATATAACCCCACAGTTCACAATCTATGCATAATAACATAAATATCAGCCATAATTACTATGCATGTTACGCCACAAAGCTAATGTATCGTCCCATAGAACCATGTAATGCATCGCCACTAAGGCCCATGAAATGCATCGCCACAAAGGCTCAAGAAATATATCGCCACAAAGGCCCATGAAATGTATATGCATCGCCACAAAAGCTCATGAAATGTATCGCCACAAAGGCCCATGAAATGTAAATGCATCACAATATTCGAGTAATACATACTCAACATCAACTATGAGTTAGTACACCCACCTCAGTGCCCACCACTTTACCAAATTCTATCCTCTACGGGGGTGTAACCGTATTTTCTTTCGGCTCCGCTTCGGAACCTAACAAAAATAAAATATTATTGCCGATAACTAAATAATTCAAAACAATGAATCATATCGTATAAATCTATAATCCAATCCGATAGATTCACATTAATTAATATCATTAACAACATGTTAAAAATTCATAAACATCCGATTAAATTTTGTCATTAAATTAATATGATATGGTTACTAAGCTCTATTTTTACATTACTTTACAAATCAACCTTCTATGGTCAAAATCAGTCCAAAGTTACCCCAAAAATCGAATTCAGGACGCTAAAAAACATAGAAAGCGACTATTCACTCGGTCAGAAACTTGCTTAATTGGCCAATATATGCTAGGGTGCACGATAGTTCTTGTGGTTTCAACCACACTTGATAATTCCTAGATTTTGTTATGCCATTAAAACAAGAAACTTCAACTCTGTTTTATACAAATTCAACTTCGCATACACAGCAGCAGATATATATACTTGAATTACATATAAGCTATCCCAATTAAGTTAATTTAAGCTAAGGTACACCAAAATCACACACATCCCACCACATAGGATAAAATACACCCTAAAACATCCATTAAAGACTCCAACATATTAGCTGCTCTGCGATGCACACATAGAGATATACATATACGCACAAATTTAAACTCTGAATCATAAAAGCCCAAAAATAGTAATAAAGCAACTCAATTTTCTTCAAAATCAACTCAATTTAGCAGAATAATATACACAATTTTCATACTTTTAAAAAGAATTAAAATATCATCTTCACCCTCTCACTCTACAAAACCCACTTCCTTAAAATCACACTTGCATGCCAACAGATTTCAACAATAAATGATAGAGATGTTCATAATTAAACAACTACAACTAATAAATCAAGAATAGTGATAAACTTTACTCACAAATTTTAAATGCAATGTTCTTCGAAAATCCTTGTTTCCTTTTCGAGTTTATTCCCCTGCTCTCAGTTTTTTTTCTTTCTATTCTTCTCAATTGGAGTAATACAACATATATATACACACTTTCATATATATATATATATATATATATATATATATATATATATATATGTATACAGATTGCACATCAGCAAGTAAAAGAAAGGTGAGAATGACGCTTGTCACCATTTAGCCATTAATTACACTATATCCCCCTTAAGTTATTCAATTACAAATTAACCACATAACTATTATTTCTAGTACTTAAACCCATAAAGTTCACTTAACTAAATGTAATTTTTATGAAGTATTTGCATATAAAAAAAAAATGGGTCTTAAAGTGGTGGTGTGGCGAACTTAAATTTCCCTCCCCCTCAATAAGTTTAGGAGTCTGTTTGTTTTAAATAAAAATCCAAAGCCAGATTCTGTATGGTTCTACTTCAAGGCGAGGTCAAAGAAAACCCTATTCAGGGGGTCCCCAACAACGTCAAGGGATGGAAGAAGAAATTCTTCTTTATTTCGGGAGACAACTGGGAGTTTCCCCCGAGGACATTCAGGAACGCTAGAGTTCCAAGGGTCCCAAGGTCGTGGGGCGTCCTAGGTCGGTTTATCTCTACTGAGTTGTTCCTTTAATTAACAATATTAACACCTATGTACTAATAATTATTCCTCCCCTTTTCAAGTAAGCGTTGTAATAAATTGCCTGTCTTATCCACGACTGAGCAGAAAGTACCGACGGGATCTTGGACTCTTTATCTAGAGCAAAATTTTTCACAATTAAAGAGGTTCTTCAATCCAAGTCTTTCCGAAGGTGCTTCAAGCTCAGATCCAAACAAATTTCATCCAGCGACGGGGACAATGGAGAGGACCCCCCAGCAGTCGGTGAGGCTCCAATTGCGAGTGACGAGGGTGAGTCTCATCATTCTCAAGATGAACCTCGCCAAGGCAACCATTTCCAAGATAGCTCGATAAAATACATAGGAACTATCAGGAAGAAAATGAGAAAAATTTTACCTCCCCTTCCTGATCTAACTTTTCTCAGGCTACTAGGGGAAAAGTACGACCACTCGTCCCTGGTTTGGGATTAGGTAGCTCGAGCTCGAGCTCAAGCTTGGAGGCCTGGTCAGATCCACGGCTGCTCCCCTAGCTTAGATCGAATGATACTATTTTTAATTTCTTTCTAAGTATTTCATCTCGCTCGTTTACTGATGTTGAATTTTCTTTTGCAGTTATGTTGAAGAAATTAGCTTGAAGAAGCTTGCCCAACTTGCGGGAGGATCCAAGGGCCCAAGCCCGGCGGCTACCTCAACCTCGGCTACCAAAGGGATAACCATTGGCTAGAAGCATCCCTAGAGCGAGGTGCCTAATATCACTCCCACCAAGAAGGGCAAGTTGGCATCTGATGCCAAGGGAAAAGGGACTACGTCGCCCCCCGAGGGGAAGAAAAAGTTCCACCCAAAGGCCAGGATGCCATCGAGTAAGGCCAAAATTGCTGTGGTGATCGGGGTGGGCACTTCGGCCAACCCTGTTGCAGTTTTGGGGCCTCAAGCCTGTTGCAGTTTTGGGGAATCTCGACATGGTAGAAAAGCTCATCAATGGTGTGATCCCGCCCCTTGACAAGGCTAAGGAAAACAAATTAGAGTTTGATCAGGCGATCTCGAGGCTCTTTCAAGGCATTGGCGAGGTAACTTTTCTCCTTTGAGTTCAACTTATATTTCCTTTCTCTATACTCCTAACGAATTTGATCTCTTGCAGGTAATGGTACTCACTTCGTCCCTCGCTAGTTGGGGAAGGGAGATGAGGGACGAGGCTATGATTCTGCATGGCCGAGTTGCTTCTATTGAAAGTGAGATGACTCATGCTTATAAGTTGGCCTCAGATGTTGAAAGGCAACAGGCCAAAGTCAGGATCTGAGAGTAGCAGGCCATTTATTAGATGAAGAAGATGGGGGAGGATCGGGATGCCACTGTGGCAAGGCTGGAGGCGGAGGTGGCCAAGCTAAAGAGGGAGGAAACCCTTGCAAAGAAGAAGGTCATCAAGGAGTTTAGGGACTCGGATGATTTCCAGGAGGTTGTAGAAATTACAGTTTCTAGATATTTTGGTGAGGGTTTTGATTTCTACAAGAAGCGAGGTTTGATTTCTACAAGAAGCGAGGTTTTGATTTCTATTTTGGTGAG
>BRYF01000027.1:9278586-9291086 GCA_030159135.1 Actinidia polygama | reverse complement strand
TTAATACAACAATTAAAATAAAATAAACAAAAAATTGAATGTCATTTTTATTTAAATAAAAATGGGATTAATATTGCACTTTGCCTCTTCGAAGTATTGAGAAATTCTCATTTTTAATCTCATTTTTATTTAACTGAGAATTTCTCAATACTTCGAAGAGGCAAAGTGCAATATTAATCCCATTTTTATTCAACTCTAAGACTTTTTTTGATTGCAATAGTTTATATAAATGAGGGTACAGTGAACAAATTATGAGTTAGGAAATTATTCAATACTTTGAAGGGATCAAATGCAGTTTACGTTATACCTTTATCATTTTCTTCGTCGCTAGTGACATTGGCAACTGACTAGTCGCTAGTGACATTGTTTTGGTGCAGTGACGACGTCGTTTTGGTATAGTCGAGAATCGCCATTGTCATCAGCGACTCACAAGTCGTCAATGACAATAGCGACTCTCCAAAACGCGTTAGTTCCCTAAATAAGTTTTTCAACCGCGTTATTTTCTTAAATATTTTTTGAAAACAGGTTAAAAACCAAAAAAAACTCAGACTTTTTCCACAAGTTCAAAGCTTTACCTAAAGGTGACCTCCTTATGAGGAAGACTCTCAAAGCTATTTATTGTTTTTTTTTTCCTTTTAGCCAAGACTTTTCTTGTGGTAGAAAACTGGGTGAGCAATCCAATAGTCAATATTGCTCGGAAACCTCAGTCTTGAACCTCAGCACAACTCGGGCGACCTGCACAACAATGAATAAAAAGTAAGCGGCTGAGGCGAGGCAAGCTCAAAACCCCTTCAGCGTGGTAATCAAATCAAGACAAATATAGGCTAAGCAATGAGAAAGCTCAGCTGCATAAACTGTGATTGAATCGTATTAAAATTGTACCTCATTATGATGGGGGGAACGGCCTTTATATAAATGGAGAATTGAGAGCCGTGTAAGAAAACTGCGGCGTGATCCTCGGACGGCCAAGTATGAAAATATATCCTGGGAATATCAGAGATTTAATGGGGAGACTTGACATCTGGAGAACATTCCATGATTGTAGGTGTCATAATGGATAAAATCTCTTTAGAGGTAGTTTTCTTATGTAGATAGAATCCCCAAGGAGATGTAGTCTGTACGGAGATATTTGTACGGAGATACAAGACCATGTATCTCACCTCGCCCATCTGAGTTATAGAGACTGGCGAGCTTAGATTCGTGTTGATTACTGGCAATGATACGAAGGGAGATCAGGATCAAAGTGGCAGTATGGCGATGCCTCGCCCATGGGCGAGATGGAGAATGACCAGTGACATGAGCATTGGCGGGGTTGATGTAGCATCCTGGCGAGGTCTCTAACTTGTTGGTTGACAGATATTTCACCCTACATTAGTAGCCCCCTATTCAGAATGCCGAGGTAAAACACTTGGAATCTTCGAGTATTAAGGGAAAGTATCAAGGGAGGTAACTTTCAGCTGATGACATGGACGCGTTTCAATAGTGGTTCTTCAGGGGGCCCAATTAATGCGCCCTATTCAAAAGAAGCCACATGGGTGAGAGCAGTAATGGCGAAATAACATATTTCGGCAGGAAAAGCAGCCCAGCGGCGGGAATATGGTTTTTGCCTCAGAAGTTGGAACATCGTGAGATCTTTACTGTTGATGGGAGTGGATCCTGGCCCGTCGAGGGCCCTATAAATAGGGGGACCCCCATCCATTTACATTTTTGCTCTCACTATCGAACTGCTGCTTCTACTCTAATGTACACTTCCCCCTAAGACTACTTGCCACTTCCATTTTCTTAGTAAGTATTCAATACTACTCTTTGCCTTTTATTTCGTATTCCCTAGTGCATGTCCAATAGGATCGACTTAGGAGATAACTTAGACTCATTACCTTCTTGGGTATCCGAGCATTTAGGGGAGAAACCAATGTCTGACGAAACTAATCGACTGTCTCCTTTCAAAGGGGATCTTCCTGAAGCATCTCCTCCCAAGGAGGACCCTTTGTACCAAAGGGGAAATCCTGAGGTAGATGCCCAATATCCTCACACCATAGAGAATGTTATGACTCAGGAAGACCTAGATCGCCTAAAGGAAACGTACTATTTCCCAGCCGGGATTCCCACAACGATTCCTAATAAAAGCGAGACTATTTTATCCACCCGACTTGGCGAAGTAGCTTTCTACGAAGCTGCCTTCCCTACTGGTCTTAGATTACCATTCCACCATACCATTCATATGGTCTTGAATTTTTATCACATTTGACCCCGCCCAACTTTCACCCAACGTGTGGCGATGTATTGTATGCGGGTTGGTGATATGGAGATTCCTCCAGTGACACATATCCTATGACGAGTTCAGAAGTATCTACAGCTTGCTCAAGGGCATTAGATCAGATTCGGGGTGGCTGTATTTCAAGGCGAGGCCAGGCAAGAATCTTTTGAAGGGGTCTCCAAGTAATGTGAAGGGATGGAAGAAAATGTTTTTCTTCGTCTCGGGAGATGCCTAGGAATTCTTTCCGAGAATGCCCCCTGGCGAGGAAATTCCGCGAGCTCGGAGGTCGTGTGGCACTCCAGGTAAGCCTTGCTCTTCCATTTTTACCTCAAAAGGCATATCATTTCGCCCTTTACTATCACGTTTTGTTGTTTTTTAGGCAAACACTACAACAAACTACCCGTCTTGAATGTTTTGGAGAGGGAAAGGTCAGAGCATGTCCTATCTAAATTCAAATCGGGAGAATACTTTGATGTCTTCAAGGTTCTTAGTTCAAGGACATTCTAATGATTCTTCGCTCAAGGCTATTCCGAAGTGTCTTCTAGTGGCAGCATTGCAAAGTCTGGGGATGGCACGGCTACTATGTCGGGCGATGAGTGTGAGTCTCGCCCTATCCAAGATGAACATATTGGACGTGACTCCCCCCTCCCCCGAGATGACTCTGTAGAGTGTATAGGAGTTATCAGGGGGGATATAGGGAGAATAGCTAGGAGGGCATTTCCTGACGTCCCTGACATGACTTTGCTTAGGTGACTGGGGGAAAAAGTTCAGAATCCTTTTTCAAACCTTTTCCTTGATAGTCCGAGTTCTTACTCGGACTCAAAATTGGAGTCTTTTTCAGACTCAGGATAGATTAGATGGTATTGCCTTTCAACTTTTTAAAGTTTTATTTCTTTCGTTGTTTGATGTTCGTTTTTATCTTGCAGCTATGTCGTCTCGGATCAGCTTGGCCAAAAATGTTTTGTCAGGTTCTAATATATGTTATCTTTTCCCAAGCGCAGGAATCTGTCAGTGAAGTATAATACTCGGTAGACCGAGATCGTATCCACAGAGAGCTGATTTGCAAGATTGAGTATTTTTTTATAAATAAAAAAAGTGTAAAATGTATTTTTGTGATTTTTTGAAAGTATATGAAATGAAATGTAGACTACAAATGTAAAATGGCAAGATTCAAGTACTTAGTCATCTCCTAGCTCAAATGTTTCAATTCCTTTTCCTTTTCTGAACTCAACCAATTATCCTGGTAATTATGAAATTAGTTGAAAGATTTTTCAGTGAAAATTTATTTATGTCTAAAGATGTGTTTATGAAATCAATACTGGTTTTCTTTTGATATGGTTTCAAATACTTGAAATGCAAAGGATCTAAGGATTAATTGTACCAAGTAAATTTGATAACAATCAATCAAAGATATGTACAATTCTAAGTTTCGATCTTTTAAAACTACCATTATAATTTCATAAACAAACATTGAAATTATTTTGAAAGAGAAAAGAAATTAGTTCATCAAAAGGGTCGAAAGAGGACGTAGTACTTGAACCGAGCCTAAAGATTTAGCCTATCATACTTAGACAATATTTAGACATGTTTATGGATTTTGAAAAGATGTAAATTGAACTACTCTATGTATTTGAAAGCATAAGAAATTTAACAATTATCGTAAGCAATAAAATAAGCGAAAATATAGTCATCCAAATAGAATCTATCCTACTAAAACTTAGAGAGAGCTCCTACTAAAACTTAAACTAAAAAATCTATCCCCATAGAAAATTCCCCTCTCCCTCCTTTTATAGATACTAGGGAGAGAGAGAGGAAATGAGATGACCGAGAGAAGGAGAGAGAAGTGTAGATATTTATATATATGTATACATACATAAATATCTATATACATATATAAGGTAGAGAGAGGGAGACGCATGTGGGAGAGGAGAAGGAGTCAACAATGATGCCTTGCTTTGGCTGCCAAATGCTTGCCATCATTACATTTCATCATGACACTTTCAAGTGTCAGTAGCTTTTGCATGTTTAGGGAAGTGAATCTCAGCATCCTAAAGCAATTCGGTCACTGATCTTTTTCTACCAGTAGAGCCTTTTATTCTACCGGTAGAACTCTTATGTTTTGCATTCCATCATCTCTCAAAAAGCTCTTTTTGTCCTGCAAAATTATTTTACAACTCTTGCGCCAAATAATGGTTAAATATAAAAGATAAAATGCGCAAATAATGCTAAAATGTGAGAGAATTCAATGGATAAATTTCAATTTTATGTGTCAATCACTTGGCCACTCTTACCAAGAAGGTGGGAGAAAAGAAAGTTATGACCAAGGACACAAGCTTGGAGGCTAAGTCAACCCCGCCTTTAAATGGGATTGTTATTCAGGAGAAGCGACCTCGGGATGACGATCATGACTCGTCGCCCAACAAGGGCGAACTTGACAACTCCAAGGGCAAGTATGCTATGCCGCCACCCCATCCCAAGAAGGCAAAGTCCAGCGGGAGGACGAGCAATATGGCTCGACGACAGTTGGCACCGAGAGAAGGTCCTTTTGCCTCTTCGGGCAGAAGTATTGGGTCCGGGGCCTCGATGATGGCGAGTGCTCATGTGGCGCAGATAATATTGACCAAGGTGATTCCCCCTGCTAACAAGGAGAAGGTAGATCAGTTCACCACGGATGAATTGGTTACCAAATTCTTTCACGCCCTTGGCTAGGTACTTGGTTGTTTACGTCCAGATTCGTATGTAGTTTATTCTTGTTTTTGGCGCTCATGTACACTTGTTTGTAGCAGGCAGTTGTGCTTGTTTCTGCCCTCGCCCTCCGAAGTAGAGATCATCAGAACGACTACCATTTTCAGCTCGCCCATGCCGACTCAGCCGAGCTCGAAATAGTTAAAGCCCCAAACTGAGCTTTCAAGGTGGAAAACCTATAATAACCCGACCCTAAATTAGCTTTACTTTATTACACAAATAGGCATTCTTTGGGTTAAATTGAAAGATTAATTATTTTTAATTTAAATTAAAGAGGACATTTAAGTTGGAGGGGCTGAAGTATAATTTGATAAAATAATTTGACACGTATAAAATGACTCACCCATGGCCGCCTCTTTCTCTTGTTTGAAATTTTGTCTATAAAGAGACACTGACAACAGAGGAAGAAAGAAAAGAAATAAATATTAGAAAGAAAGAAATGGGAGAAATTATATAGTACGGTTAGTTATAATCAAGAGAGGTAGGATGTGAAATCAACGGTAAGATGATGTCGGATCGTTGTGAGATTTTAGTATGATGATCATGGGAGCCAAATCAACATATCTAATGGTCATAATTCTAATTTGAGGTAACTAGGAGATATACAATATGCTTTCTAAAACTCTAGAGTTATTTCTTAAATTATCTGATTTTGTACTCTATTGACAAGTGTGCTATCTATTTAAATCCATGTGATTTATTGAAATTCATGACATTATTGAAATCATGATGTGTGTTGGCTAAAGTGCCATGGTATTGAATGGTATGGACTGGGTGAGCCTACAAATAATTCTGGCTCCAAATAAAGCCAAAAAGACTAGGTGAGGTGGGCGAGGCCGGCCACCAGTCGCATACCAAGAAAGACCGGGTATGGGGTCTTTGATGAATTATTGATATGTTGAGCGGTATCCAATTATATTGTATACTTCCTGCTTAATTTATTTTTCAAGCGAACGAGAGAGTCTGGATAGTGCGAGATGGGTCAGGAGAAAGACTTGAAGTTTTATAATTATTTGTATTAATTTATTTGGAGATATTGTAATAATAAATATTTGAAGAGTAATAAATATTTGAGGCTTTTAGCGCTCTAATTTGTGTATAAAGGATTGACGATTCATTAACGACCCGGGTTGGGTCGTTACAAAACCAATTGACCGATCTGGGCGAACATGTGATGAAGACTGAGGTTGAGCTGAAGGATAAATCTGATGTTGTGGCACGGTTGGAGGTTGAGGTGGCTGAGCTTACAGGTAAACTAACTCGCCATTGACGAGTTCAAATCTTCGAACGATTTCAAGGACGCGGTTATAGATTCTGCTGCCACGTATTTCGGTGAAGGTTTTGAATTCTGTAAGAGGCAGTTTGCTCACCATCACTCTAACCTCGGCATCAACTTGGTGAGCATGGCGAGAAGGGAGAGGAGAATGAGGGCGATGTAAGCCCTACTCCTTGATTTCTTGTAAATTTTTATTTATCTATTTTTGTTTTATGGCCATGTGCCTTTGAATGAATGACAATTTACTTTTATGCCTCGAATTTTCATTTTGCACTTATTTCCTTGTATGTCTTGTACTGGTGATCTCACACACTTAAATTGCCAAAATAAAATTAGAGCCCTTTTAGGCGAACAAACATCGTCATGGTGGTCAAATAACTCGGCGAGATTGATCAAATAACTTGGTAATAATTGGCCAAACGATTCTTTAATGGGCAAGTTAGACTATGGCGATATAATCCGGCGATCATAATTAATTGATGCAATTTTACCATACACTAATGTGTTGGCCGATCAAATAATGAATTGAGGGAATTTGGCGATCAAACACGTCATCGTAAAGAATGAATGTATTTCTATTATAGCGACGTCTTTAATAGCTATCAAGACGCCTTATCATATTGTAATGAATGGGCATTTTTGATATGGCGACATCTGCAATGGCGATCAAGACTTCTTATCATATCGTAATGAATGGGCGTATCTTGATATAGGCGACATTCACAATGGCGATCAGGACATATCTTCTTTATGGCGATTCCAACAATAGGCGATATCAACAAATAATGGTAAAAAGATCAAACTTGGAGATTTTATTTCTGAAAGATAATAATCATAATACAAAAGGAGCTTTTGGCAATCATAATACTGGTAATGTTAGGGCGACCTAGAGCTCCTAGCGACCAAGTGCACTATTGATAATACTTCTTCAAATGCTTGGCGTTCCAGGGGTGGGGGAGTATTTTTCCCTCCACGTCTTCCAACCAATACGTTCCTGGCCTTGATACTTTGACAATCTTGTAAGGCCCTTCCCATATAGGACCGAGCTTCCCAGTGCTTGGTTTCTTTGATTGTAATATTTGGCAAAAAAGATCTGAGCAGACAAGGAAACTTTTCGTAAAATCAGATCGCTAGGCAAAAAAGATCTAAGCTTAACCCTTTGATTGTAATATTTGGCGACCTGGTATTTGTAAGCTGTTTGGCATATTTTAGCCCATTCCTTTTCTTCATCTAGGAGATCAAGGTTGAGTCTCAGCTCTGTTTCATTATTCTCTTTGTTGAAATTTGAAGTCCTGAAGCTTGGTATTCCGATCTCGATGGGTATAACTGATTCTTTCCCATAGACCATGGAGTATGGCGTTTCGTCTATAGGGACCCTGCTCATCGTATGATATGCTCAGATTATGCTTGGCAAATCTTCCACCCATTCACATTTGGATTTTTCTAATTTTATTTTTAAGTTCCTGAGGATGGTTCTGTTGGTAACCTCTACTTGGCCATTTGCTTGAGGATGCCCGAGCGAGGAGAAATGATGCTAGATGGCGAGGTCCGAGCAGAATTATCTAAACCCATCATTGAGGAATTGTCTGGCGTTATTCGAGATAAGAACCTTAAGAATTCCGAATTGGCAGATGATGTTCTTCGATATGAAATTCCTTGTGTTTTTCTCAATGATCTTGGCGAGAGGCTCGACTTTTATCCATTTGGTGAAAGTGCTTGAGGAAGAGGTCTGAGTATGTCGACTCCCCATTGGGTAAATGGCCATGGGCTGGTCATTGGCGCCATCTCAGTATGAGAGAGGTGACTCACCGAAGCAAACCTTTGGCATTTATCACACTTCCTTGTATATGTCGCCGCATCATGCTCCATCTGACCATCTGAGGCCAAAAGTAGCCTGAACGAATTGCTTTTCTTACAAGTGATCTTGCTCCTGAATGATTTTTATAGATGCCTTCATGAATCTCTCTCATCAAATAATTCGCTTCATCAGGTCGGAGATACCTTTGGACATGACCTGAAAAAGACCTTTTGTATAGGATTTCATTGAGAATGCAAAATGTAGCTAACCTGTACTGGATCTGGCGAGCTTGTAGTTTGTCTAATGGTAACACTCCAGTCTTGAGATATGTAATAATGTCGTCCATCCATGTCGATCCTGCGTCTTCCTGATAAACTAATTTGGTGACCTCAATGCTTAGGTCAGCTAAGAACTCTAGAGGTATATTCCTATCTGAAATGAAATCAAAGGATGAGGCAAGGTTAGCCAAAGCATCAACCTTTTGTTCCCTTCTTTGGGGATTTGGCGAATTTTGAAATATTTTATCTTTCCTGACATGGCTTTCACCTTGTCCAAGTAGGCCACAATCCTTGTATCCTTGGCAAGGTAGTCTCATTGGTCTTGGTTTACCACCACCTGGGAATCACTAAAGATGTCCAGGGTCCAAGTTCAGCTGCAACTCTTAGGTCGGCGAGAAGAGTTTCTTATTCGGCTTCATTACTGGTGGCTTTGACCCCAATTCGTATGGCGTACTCCATTTGCTTGCTTGATGGGGTTCGGAGAACAAGTCATGTACCACAACCATGATAATTAGAAGATTCGTCTACGAATAACGTCCATTTGTCGATATCCTCGTTTGAGTTCCGTACCTCTGGAGCTTCTACTTCGGGGGGGAGTCATACCTGGTGATGAAACAGCTCCACGTGTGGATTCAACCACAAAATCAGCTAAGGCTTAGGCCTTTATCGCCATTCTGGGACTGTAATAGATATGAAATTCACTGAGCTCAATGGACCATTTTATAAGTTTTCCTGAGGTGTTCGGTCGTTGGAGAATTTGCTTTAAAGGTTGATTAGTCAGCACAACAATGGGGTGAGCTTGAAAATAATGGCGAAGTTTTTTGGCAACGATTAGAAGGGCATAGGCAAGCTGTTCAATTTTTAGATATTTGATCTTGGCTCCCATCAGGACTTTACTAACATAATATACCAATTTTTGAACTCGGTCCTCTTCTCGGATAAGCACGACACTCACTGATGTTGGCGAGATGGAAAGATACATGAAGAGTTTTTTGTTCGTGATAGGAATAGTAAGCAAGGATGACGAGCTGAGGTACTTCTTAAGCTGTTGAAATGCTGTTTCAGATTCCTCATTCCACTGGAAATTTTAATTGTTCTTCAGGATTCTAAAGAATGGGAGACATTTGTCAGCTAATTTGGTGACGAATATATTAAGGGCAACAACTTGCCTGGTCAACTATTGCACCTCGTGGATATTTCTGGGCAAGCTCATCACGAGAAGGGCTTGAATCTGATCTAGTTTGCCTCAATTCTGCGTTTGGTTATTAAAAATCCCAGGAATTTTCTAGATGATACCTTAAAAATGCACTTGGAAGGGTTTAATATCACCCGATGCTGTCATAGGACGCCAAATGCTTCCTCCAAGTGGGCGATGTGATCGGCTGCTTTGAGGCTTTTGACTAGCATGTCATCTATATACACTTCCATTGTTTTCTCGATAAGTTCCTTGAACATCTTATTCACCAATCTCTGGTACGTCGCTCTGACATTTCTTAACCCGAACGGCATAGCCTTATAGCAGTATAACCCTCATTCCGTGATAAAAGAAGTATTTTGATCTGGTGATATCCTATGAAGGCGTCCATAAAACTCAGGAGCTCATGCTTAGATGTGGCATCAACTATCAGGTCAATCTTTCGCAAAGAAAAACTGTATTTTGGGCACGTCTTGTTGAGATTGGTGAAGTCAACGCATACTCTTAATTTTTTCCATTCTTAGGAGCGACGACAACGTTGGCGAGCCACTTTGGGTAATGGGCTTCTTTAATAACGTTGGCTTTGATGAGCTTGACCACTTCTTTTTCTATGACTTTCAGGCGTTCGGGGGCAAATTTTCTTCTCTTTTGGCAACTAGAGGATGTTTGGGGTTGGTGAATAATTTATGCATAGTAACTTAAGGATCAATGCCTGGGACATCACCCTGTGACCAGGCAAAAACGTCAAAGTTTTTCTTTAAGAAGTCCAGCAAGGCGGAATGCAACTCGTCGGCAAGTTTAATGCTGATCATTTGTGGCAATCTGGATAATCTGGGTGTATGGAGATTGGGGCGACTTTTTGAAAGGGTTTGGTGTTTTTCGATTTCTAGGGGGTCCACCAAGATAACCTGTTCCACCTCGTCCCTAAGGGATTCCATCTCGGCATCGGTGATCTGTAATTGCTATTGGACATTTGGGGTTGGGGAGGTTTTAGTGTTCGTGGCTGAAATGAAACACTGTCTCGCCACTTTTTTATCACCTCTCACCTCGTCCACTCTGTTGAAGTGGGAAACTTCATTTTCAGGTGGTAGGTCGAAGTGATCGCCTTGATCTCTCCTAAAGTAGGGTGACCTAAAATTACATTATAGGGTGAAGGGTAATCCACCACGATAAAATCCTGCCAAATGGTGGTATGGTGTGGCTTTGTCATATTTCCTCCGAAACTTATCAGGGGAGTATGGAAGGGATGTAATTTATCCAGGCCGATCTTTATTTTTTTGAACGCCGAGATGAACAAGATATCCACTGAACTTCCGTTGTCAACCGAGATCCTTTGAAATACAACCAAGGCATCGTCATGAGGGAGGTGTAGTCCCCTCAGATCATCGTTGTTGAAGGTGATAGGCGAGTGAATCTCAACGATTGGCAATGAGAGGTTATAGACTTCTTCCTTAGCTCACCCATTAGTGCTCCGCATGCCTTTTTCTGGACGAACTTAAACATCCGTCTGATCCGAATCCGCCATGGATCACCTGTATATAGCTAGTAGTTGGTCTATTATTGCCATATCTTCTTTTTGGAGAGTTTGGAGGTAGGCGATCAACAACATATTTTCTCAAATACCCCCCTCTTTATAAGGTCGGCTATCTATTCCTTCAGCTGGAAGCAATCTTCAGTGTTATGTCAGTGGTCTCAGTGGAACTCACAATACTTGTTCTTGTTCTTTTTTTGAGGATCAGTCTTGATTTTTTTGGGCCATTTGACGAAATCTTCATGCTTGATTTCTCTGAGTACTTAAGCGATTAGAGCGTGTTAAAAGGACGTAGCACTAAATCTAGGTAGTGAGGTGGAGTGTGAGGTCGCATGTCGTTGGTTTGTCACCTTAAATCCCGATATATCCTTTTGTTCCTAGCCTCGTCCCTAGAGTCCATTAGCCTAGTGTCAGGTTCTTTCCTCTTGTCATCCCTCCCTCGTTGTCTCCGTTTAGCTTGGGCCAACTCTTTTGCGGCAATATATTTGTCAGTTTTGCTGTGGAGGGCTAACAAGGTCTCTGGGACGTTCTTTGATAGTGAATCGAATATTGGGCTCGGGCAGAGCCCCTCCATCATCGCCATAATCACCACTTTGTCACTGGGATCCTCAACTTCCAATATAGCTTGGTTGAACTGTTTCACGTAGTCTTTCAAGCCTTCTACTTCCTTCTGGTGAAGGGTGAAGAGGTGAGAGGTGTTCTTTTTGTTTGACTCTACATCTCATGAAGTTGGCGACAAAAAGCTTGCTAAGGTTGCCAAATGAGTCTATGGTTCCAGGAGGTAGTTTTTTGAACTATGACCTCACTGGTCCCTTTAGAGTGGCAGAAAAGGCCTTGCACATTACCTTGTCTAAACACCCCTGGAGCGACATCAAGCTCTTATACGAGTCCAGATGGTCCATAGGATCTGTCTTTCTCTTGTAGATTCCGAGTTGGGTAGGTAGCTTGAACTTGGAGGAAACCTTGACTCTCATCATCGACTCTGTGAACGGTGGCTTAGTTTGCCTGATTAACATATCCACGGTCACTGGGGCGCCCGCACCCGTGTTGATGGCATCAAGGCTAGCATCTAGGTCTCGGATCTTTTGGGAGGTGGAAGTGCTCCATCACCTGGGCGCTAGATTATTTTGGCGATGACATCTCCCTCTCCTGATTTCCTCGCCTTCCACTTCTGGGGCTTTGCTGGATTTGGATTCTGAAAAGGTGCTTCTCTCTCATTGGGGACGTGGAGTGGGAGACCAGTGTCGCCTGACTCGACTGGTACTGTGGGGGCTTTGAGACACTTCATCGCCAAACTGACGGGGCCCGTGAGGCGGGTGGTTTTCAGGAACAGGGGCAGGAGGAACTTGCGGCGGGTTGGTGGCAAGTATCTGTAACAAACGGGTGTTATTTTTGTTCATGATTCTCATTTGCTCGGTCA
>BRYF01000027.1:9246086-9253586 GCA_030159135.1 Actinidia polygama | reverse complement strand
GAAGAAGAGGATTCAATGAAAGCCTCGCCCAAAGAATCATGTTGCCATCTTCTTTTGACTGAACTGAATGTTAGGGGAAACTAATTCCACATGTAATGAAGAGAGGAATAACATGGAGTGCATGTACATCAGATCCACAAAATTACCACTTCTAGGCAGTAGCTGTGTAGAAGTGAAGTCATGGCACGTTTAAGATAACCACTGACCTCAACCTTTCTCGATCCATCGCGCAATCTTCTTGAGCCCTACTTCTTTAAATGTAGTTCTCAATTGATTACGTGACTTGTTTTTTTTGGAAGAAATAGTCATTATCGTACAGTGGACACGGCATGAAGAATGTGAGATGTTGCAGGCATTGTCCTGTCTTGAGAATTCTCTGTCGTCTATATTGTTTTAATAGTAAACTAATTATAGATAATATGTAATTTGCACTCGATGAATCTTGCACACGACTTGATTGACGTGTACATTAAGTTCCAAATGCGCGAGGTCTGAAACACTAATCGTTGTACAACATTTTTCGATTTGACCACTCGAAATATATTTTTTTGGACTTAGAAGTGGGGCACGATGTACTTCCGCGGAGCTTCCATTATTAACATGTGGGTTCTTTTTTGGCCGTTGTGTTAGACAAAATGTGGTTAGGTGTACCAAGAAGCATATTCTCGATCTTTGATACCGATTATCTACTACTTTATGTGTTGTGTGTTTGATCTATGATAGCGATTAGCAAATAGTTATGTAGACAGTTTTTTGAACAAAAAGGGAGTACAAAAATGGAGTAGAAAGTGTTCCTACAAGCTTATTATTTAGTTTGCTTATCATCACCACCAGACAAATGTAGGAATGCACATGGAGGGCAGCATACAATTTTGGTCTCTCTCTCTCTCTCTCACACACACACACACACACAATGAGGTTGTCATGTGATGAGAGAGAGAGAGAGAGAGAGAGAGAGAGAGAGAGAGTAATGCGATGCTGCTATTTTTTGGCTCAATTGATGTTAACTTGTTCTGGCTTTTGGCCAAAATGTGGAGTTAAAATTGGGATAGGCTTTGTAGCCTTAACAGGAAAAAGAAGGGCAACGAATTGGACAAGTTTAATTGTTTGGTCTAGCTTGTTTTGAGTTTATATAGTTATCGAAATGCCAATTCAAAATATATAATTTGGCCCTCTCTCGACGTAATTTCTGCGTTCGCCGTTCTATATAGTTGTCCTAATTTTTATTTTTTTGTATTTAATGAACTTTGTTACTGTCTGATAAAGATATTTTATTTTTTTCTTGATAACTCTGGTATTCAATCCAGGGGCCAACTAATTAGGGGGACCAATCTTACCGTCTACAAGCGGAGATTCGATTAAAGTAAGGACAAAGTCCCATATGGACTGAACCAACTTAAAAATTGAAAATAGTTTCGAACACGAGACCATATAAGAGAGTAGATCACCAAGCTAATCCTGAGGGCTCAAGATATAAAAATTCTATAATATTTTTGGTTCATCTTGAAATGAGGAGTCTAATAATGTAAAACTTTTCACCTAATTTGAAAAAATATTATATAAATATAAAAAAATTATTTTTACCTGATTTTTTAAAAGTGAAAATGCTTGAGTTTTGGAGAGCATATTTCTAAAGTTCCCCGCCCCGCCTCGATCCGATCAGGGTGAAGTTTCGGGGATCTTTCGGGGTTCGGGAATAAAAAAAAATTGGGGATTGGGCGGGGACAATTTTGTATATCTCCGCCCCGATCTCTGAAAAATCCCCGAAACCAAAAAAAATCACTAAAAAAAATGAAAAAACCTTTTTACTCAAACTGGGCCAAAATAAAATATGACCATTTCAAATTTGGACCAACCCATCCTTATGGGTCTGTATTCATGATTTGGGCCCTATACACTTACAATTTTGGGCTTCTTATAAGCAAAGTGAGCTAGCCTTGGTTACCAATTTGCCCTAGTCTTGGTATTCAAAACAACACGCCTCTCTCTCTCTCCAAAATTGCCCAGGTTACACCACAGCAAAGAGAGAAACAAAGAGGAAAACGGCTGGTGGGGTGGGTTCAAGGGCAATTTCACGAGCATTGCCTCTCAGTGCTTCCAGAAACTCCTCGCCACCACCAACAAGTTCGCCTACAACTTGGATGGCCACATCTTCAACTACCTCGTCGAAGACGACCTTAGTGACTGTGAGTCCCTTTCCAAATTCATGCACGCTCGTTCCTTTTTCATATGTAAAACATGTACGCTCGTTCCTTTTTCATGCAAGATTTTATTGTTGGTTCTTAAAGGACTTTAGTTCCATATCTCGTCCTTTATATTCCCTTCTCACTAAGGACGCTCCTTTTGAATGGACGGGGACTTGTGAGGCCGCTTTTTCAAAGCTCAAAATCATGTTAACCTCACCCCTTATCATGCTACCACCCGATTGGATGTGATAGGGGCGGTCTTAGGACAAATGAGAGAAAAGAAACCTAGTGTCATCTACTATACTAGCCGAACTCTGAATGATGCTCAATTGAATTTCACTACCACGGAAAAAGAGTTGCTAGCAATAATTTTTGCCTTAGATATATTTTGATCCTACCTCATTGGATCACCCATTATAGTCTTTACTCATCATGAGGCTTTAAAGTATTTAATGACCAAACAAGATGCAAAGTCGCGTCTCATACAGTGGATCCTCATACTCCAAGAATTTGATATCACTATCAAAGACAAAAAAGGAGTAGAGAATGTGGTAGCAGACCATTTGTCCCGATTGGTGGTTGAGGATCTTTCGACCAAAGTGCCTATTGTTGACACATTTCCTAATGAGCAGCTTTTTGCTCTTTTGACTGGCCCTTGGTATGCGGATATTACAAATTACCTTGCCACATGCCAAGTCCCAGAACATTAGAGTCCTCAAGACAAGAGGAAGTTTTTGCTGGAGGTGAAGAAAATTTTCTTCGATGACCCTTATCTCTTCAAGTATTGCCCTGACCAAATTATGAAAAGATGTGTACTGGACTTTGAGATGAGTGATATACTCTCTTTTTGTCATTCGGAGGCATGTGGAGGCCATTTCTCTTTAAAGAAAACCGCCACAAAAATATTGCAATGCAGATTCTATTGACCTTCACTTTTCAATGACTCATTCGAGTTCTGCAAGAGATGCGAGAAATGCCAACAGTTAGGAGGTGTATCCCAAAAAAACATGATACTTATTTTCCCTATTCTTGTTACTGAGATATTTGACTGTAGGGAATTTACTTCATGGACCCTTTTCCCCTTTATAATGGATATCTCTACATCTTTTTGGCAGTGGATCATGTGTCCAAGTAGGTCGAGGCTATCCCCACACGAACCAACGACCACAAGGTGATGGCCATGTTTTTAAAGGAAAATATCTTTTCACGGTTCGGGATGCCGTGGGCGGTCATAAGTGACCACGGCACACACTTTTGCAATAGGACTTTTGAGGCCTTAATGGCAAAATATGCTATTAAGCATAAAATGTCCACCGCTTACTACCCCCAAACTAATGGGTAAGCCGAGTAGGCCACTAGGGAGATAAAACACATTCTTGAAAAGACGGTGAACTCCAACTGAAAGGATTGGTCCTTTTGATTGACCGATGCCCTATGGGCTTACCGCATAACCTACAAGACCATCTTAGGCATGTTCCCTTATCAACTTGTTTATGACAAGGCTTGCCATTTGTCAATTGAGATGGAGCACCGGCACTTTTGGGCGATCAAAAGTTTGAATTTTTCTTACCTGAGGCTGGTGCCCAAAAGAAGCTCCAATTCTCGGAGCTTGAAGAGTTAAGGCATGATGCTTATGAGAACTCGCGCATTTTCAAGGAAAATGTCAAAGCCTTTCATGACAAGAACATCATGCGAAAAACCTTGAACCAAACCAAAAAATTCTCATGTACAATTCTCGGCTTCACCTCTTTCCTGGTAAGTTAAGGTTTTGATGGCAAGGATATTATGTTGTTAAGACGGTTTTTCCCCATGGTGCTATTGGGATTGAAAATCCATTAAACGGTAACATTTTTAAAGTGAATGGCCAAAGACTTAAGCCGTTCTAAGAATCTTTTGAAGGGGTAGAGACCGTCGAGGACCTCGTTGATCCTATCAACCGGGATCCTTTCTGAGTTTCTTTTGTTCTACCGTAGTACATAGGTTAATTAGTTTACTTTTATGCCTTACTTTTATATCTTCAATTACATGTCTTTAATTTTATTTTAAATTCCAATTCCATACTTACCGTTTCTGTGTGTTTTAGCTTCCTTGCAGTGTAGGTGCTTGGAATGATTCAATCATGGGTACCCTCTTTCCTCCCTCTTTGTTCTCCTTTTTGCATTGGGGACACTGCACATTTCAAGTTTGGGGGTGAGGGGTTGATAGATATTGGTAGATGTAGTTAAAATTTAGCAAATTTTTTGAAGATTTCTATGATAACCAGTGGTTTAGGTACATTGTGGAATCTTAACATACTCTCATGGACTTTAAAATTGGGAATGATGCCTTAATTTGATTCCGTGCATGTGTGATCCATTTTCACTTTTAATTGCATGAATAATGATTGGTACACACCCAAAAGTGAGTGTGTACAAGACACACCCATTTTTCTCTCTCACAAATAAGTGAGACCCACCCTAATTAGGATTTTTTGAAAAACGTAAAAACTCTAATTAGGGCGGATACTACTTGTTTTGTGAGAGAGCAAAAAGGGGTGTGTCTTGTACACACCCAAAAGTGGGTGTGTACCTATCACTACTCTAATTGCATATGTTGTTGAATGATGTTGAGTTTGATCATGTAGTCAAAGATATCTTGACATATTGAGCGTAGACTTATACCCCATGCATACGCTTTTAAGCCTTCAATTTATTGTCAAGGAAAATATTCTCGTTGAAATGGCATAACATGATATTGACTTATAATTGATATTCATACTATAGCTAATGGCATGTATGAGGATGATACAAGACATTCTTTTGAGAAATAAAATCCCATAATTGAGTTGTTTATTTTGTCCCCCTCTCGAACTTACACACGTGTCACCGTCATTCCCCAAGCCTAGGATCCTTGAGTCGGTGTGGGTGGAATATAATAGGGTGGTGATGAATGAATAAATGGGGATGTGCAAAGAAATTATTGAGGGGGAACATATGGTTGAAGTGTTGAGTGGTGGAAGTAAGCAGGCATAAGCAGGTTACTACCAGTAGTAATAATTCCAGAAAGCTTCAGTGATAATTCCATACCGGTAGTGAATTCACAACTACCAGTAGATCGTGCCCCAAAACCAGATTTAAACCTGATTAGCCTGTTAAAATTTCACTTTTTTAAATTTCAAAAAATATAACCCTCGGACTCTCTCTTTAAACTTCGAAGGCCCTTTTTCTCCATGGTCAAGGTAACAATCTAAGCTCAAATCTTTTCCTTTCCCCTTGATATTTGGTTGATTTTTCCTACCCTAAGCCCCAAATCCATTTATTTTCCCCCTCTCACTCCAAAAATCCGAACCCTAGACTTTTAAATCCAAACCCTAAGCCCCAAAAATTCGAGCCCTAGACTTTCATCCATACTCTCTCCCTCTCAAATCTTAAACTCTAGCCCCAAAGCCATACACATTCACCATAGTTCACACCAAGAACGCCATTGTGGTTGAGGGAGGTTCTCAAGTCCCGAAAAAGAGTAAGGGAAAGAGACCGATGTTCGAATCTGAGGGCCTAGAAGCAAAGAAGAGGAGGAAGGAAATGAAGATCAAGGGGGCGACAAAGAACAATCTGAGGAAGAAGAAGAGAGTGAGGATGAGTAGGCTATGGGCCTTTTACTTGTAGTCGTAGGATAGTAGTCTTTCAATTAGTTTTATTTCTTTACTTTCATATTGTGTTGTTCTGGTTATTGAGTCGATCGTGTTAGGATGTTGGTTCTTTTGGGTAGTGTCCGAGAAAGTTGAAAATCGACATCCATTTTGAGTTGTCAAACCTTTTCCATTGTTAAACAAGGTCATTATAAGCTTATAAGTCCTCTTTAATTCGAATATGCATTGATCTATGCAATGAACATCTTTATCTTTATATCTTGTTCATGTCGTGGTTGTTATTGGTTTGCTCTCTCTTAGACAATAGTTGATCATTATTGGTTCGCCATTTTTATTGTGGATCAAGCATGCACATTTTGATCGAATGTACAAATCGAGTGCATGTTTGATATTTTGAGAGTGATTATCGATTGAGAGTGAACATCCTTTTGTGAGAATTGAAGTTGAAACTTGTCTTGGATGGAAAAATTGGATTGTATGATCTTACTTAATTGAGTTTTGATGATTGATTGTTTGCGAGAGTGTGAATGAGTTCATGTTTAAGCATATTCAAAGTTTTGCATCACTTTAAAATCATATGGTAGCTCAAAGAGCTATTGAGTTAATAAGCCCCGTTTTCACTGATTAATATGAAATCTTGTTAGAAGTTACTTTTTTCTAGGAACTAGCAAACGACAAGTTGGGTGTGTGTGTTTAGCACATAATATTGAATGATAATCGATATAATTTCTCTCGTTTTTGTATACTTGCACAGGTTAAAGTATTCGATTTAATATATTTTTGTTTGCAAGTTATTTTTATGAGTTGTATAGGAACATTGACGTTAAAGATGCCATTCTAGCCATGTTTATGTATGTTGAGGAGTGGATGTAAAGTCAAATGCTAAGGAGAGACCCGAGTGGCAATGTGTAGCCTAACAGTGAAACCTAGGCAAACCAAGTAGGTTAGTACCGGTAGTGGTTTGAAGACTACCGGTAATAAGAATTCCAGAGGCAAGCAAAAATAATTCACTACCGGTAGTTGATTTAGCACTACCGGTAGTCCATATTCCAGAGGACAATTCAGAATATTCACTACCAGTAGTTGACTAAGCATTACCGATATATAGGGCAATCTAGAGGCAAAAGTAGATAGTTCACTACCGGTTGTTGACTCAGCACTATCGGTATACAGGGCATTGTAGAAGCGAAAGTAGAATATGCACTACCGATAGTTAATACCTCACTACTGGTAGATCAAACACAGAAGAGCTACCGATAGTTGATTAAGAACTACCGGTAGTGAAGGCAAAAAGAAGAACTTTTCTAGATTTCTTGCACAACTCTTGGGGGCATTTTAGTCTTTTCATTAGGACTTTTTGGGAACCTATTTAAACAACTTATCTGAGATTTCGAAGAGAGGTTTTTAAGGTTAAGTCTCCATTTTTAGATCTAGAGTTATTGTAGAGAGAGAAAGAGAAGAAGAAGTGGGTTTGTATATTTAATGAGTTGAATCTTCAAATCTTTCACTCTCATTTCGCTTATTTATGGTCGTAAATACTTCTTATTGTTAATTTCAAGCCATTTCATTTACCCTTAACTACTTATGTGATTCTTGCATTTTCCATTTTTCTTATATTTTCATCTTTTAGTCTTAGTTTACATTGGTTGTAGTAGATCCACCATTAATGATGAATTATACACCATT
>BRYF01000027.1:9231086-9236086 GCA_030159135.1 Actinidia polygama | reverse complement strand
GTTGATCTATTGCTAAGAAAAATTTTAATTGATCATTAAGAGTAACATACCTATTTCACCCCCTCATAGTTTGCCTTCTAACTAACAATTAGTTATACGAATAATTATAACTCTAGTTGGACTGGGGCAAATTAAATTATACCTAGCTTCCATTTTGGTGATTGGGTAATAGAATGTTAATTGATTGTTAGATTGATAATTAATTAATATCATGGTTGTAGCATTGTGTGCCAAGGGTTTGATAAACTACCCAAGCATTTTTATCCTAGTGAATATAATATCTGAAAGCTTAGGTTGTGTTTGGAAAGGAAAGAAATGGAAAAGAATGGACACTAATAATTTTCCGTTTTCTAAGTTTGGTACCTAGTTTTGAGAAGGAAAGTCAGTCAAAACTTATTTTCTTTTCAGATTCTTCCCTCTTTGTTCTAAAATCGAATAAAAATTGATATGGAGTAAAACATCCACCTACTAATATTCTAAGTCAAGCACACCGCCTGGATCACGTCACCATAACACCAATATAGTCCTAGTCGGCCATCGCATCATCGTCAATCGATCACTTCGCCGACATATATACAAGCCTTTCTCTAGATTGCCATTAGGCGAGGTCGTCTACATTGCCAAATCAGAGTCCGCCTATACAAGGATTTCACATCTCCAAGGAAACTATCTCCATCAGACTTCTACTCCATCGCGACTCCTACAATTGCAGATTGCTCTCCGCATGGTAATCTTCTATTATCACTCCAATATCTCAGGGATATACTTCCCAAACATAGCTATCCAAAGATCTCACCTAAATATCCTCACACGGATCTCCATCCTACAACTATATAAAGGCCATTCCCCAATCTTAATGAGATACAACATTTTTACCATTGCATATCCGCACTTACAAATTTCACTGTGTTGAGTTTATTTTGGCCTAGGTTTGATTCGCATACCGAAGGGGTTTTGAGCGGCCTCACCACGGCCGATAATGTTTGTTCATTGCTGTGCAGGTCACCCAGCTGTTGCCGAGATTCAGTGCCGAGGTAAATAGAGCAATATTGACTGTTGGTTGTTCGCCCTAGTTTTCTATCATAACATTTTGGCGTTGTTTGTGGGAATGATAGTTCTTAGCATTTTATATACCTACGCAGTCGTTTGGTACCTACAGCAAGTGCCAGTAGCCCTTTGGATTACAGAGCTCATCCAATGGCCAACATCAACTAAGATTCGGATCTAGAGGGCCTCCACCATGAGATGCATGATATTGATGAGCAAATAAGGATCATGAATGAGAACAACCCGCCTCCTCCTCTTCCTGCACCCGTTCCAAAAATTCAACAATCTCACTGCTCTCACCATTCGGGCAGCGATTCTCAAAGCAATCGAAGTACTGGATGAGCATGAAATCGGCGACATCGATCACCAAGCCCAAGACCTTGGCAAGAAAGGAGCCTCATTTTGTCAGAATTTCGGTCGTCTAGCAAAACTCCTAAAGTAGAAGGTGGGGAAGTTGGAACGAGAGGAAGGTCTCCTCACTGAGATGATCAGGTGTCCAAACGCCAAGATAGATCCACCACTCAAAGGATCAGGGAACTCGACGCCAGTATTGATGCCAGGAACATAGGAGCAAGTGTGCCAGTGACCGTGGATGCTTTGATCAAACAAATTGAACATCCGTTCACAGAAAGGGTAATGGGAACCAGGGTCTCCTCCCGATTCAAGTTGCCTATTTAGCCTGGGGTCTATGAAGGCAAGACAAATCCTACGAACCATCTGGATTCATACAAGAGCTTGATGACACTTCAGGGATATTCTGATGAAGTAATGTGCAAGGCCTTCTCTACTCCCCTAAAAGGGTCGACGAGATTATGGTTCAAAAAGGCCTTTTCTGCTACCCTAAAAGGGTCGACAAGATCATGGTTTTGAAAGCTGCCTCCTGGATCCATTGACTCGTTTGATGACTTGAGCAGACTCTTCATCGCCAATTTCATGAGTTGCCGAGTCAGGCAAAAATACGACTCTCTCTTTTTCACCGTTCAACAGAAAGAGACTAAAAGCTTGAAGAGACAGAGAGTATATTTCCGCGGAGGAGTTGGCAGAGGCTAAACAAAGGAGGCGAGGAAGAGATGACAAGATGAAGGAGCCCGACACCAGACCATCAGACTATAGGGACGAAGTGAGGTACAAGAGGTCAGACCGAGACTCAAGGCAACGAACCAATGATAAGCGTCTTCGTACTCCACCTCATCGCCTTGAATTGATATTGCCCCCTCTTAATGCTCCCATCGCCCAGGTGCTCACGGAGATCAAGCATGAGGAATTCGTCAAGTGACCCAGAAAAATCAAGACCGATCCCCAAAAGAGGAACTAAAGCAAATACTATGAGTTCCACCGAGATCACGAGCACAACACTGAAGATTGTTTTCAATGAAAAAAAATAGATAACGGAACTTATCAAGAAGGGGTATCTGAGGAAGTATGTTGTAGATCGCCCACTACCCGACTTGCTAGAAATAAGATATGGTGACAACAGGCCAACCGCATGGGACATACAGGTGATCCACGGTGGGTTTGGATAAGGTTCGAGCTCGTATAGAAAGAGGCACACCAGGAAGAAGTATATAACCTCTTCTCGCCTGCACCTGGAGTCCACATACCAATCACCTTCACCAATGACGACCTAAGAGGCTTACACCTCCCTCATGACGACGCCTTGGTCATCTCATCCATCATCATCAATTTCAACATGCAAAGGATACTAGTTGAACATGGAAGTTCAGAGGATATCTTGTTCATCTCAACGTTTGACAAGATGAAAATTGGGCTGGATAAACTGCATTCTTTTACACTCCTCCTATTGGATTTAGGGGAAATACAACTCCCCCTCTTGGATGGATCAAGTTGCTAGTAACATTAGGGACAGAGCCCCACCAAACCACGATTTGACAGGATTTCATTATGGTATATTGCCCTTCGCCTTACAACGTGATCCTAGGCCGCCCAACCTGTAAGGTTTCAAAAATTTTCTTTATATATATGAATAATTTTGGATGTGGGTATAATTGAATTCATGTATAGTTAATTAGGTCACATGTGGATTAGTTGACCTAAGTGTATTTTAAATTGGGTTTAAATTGAAAAATTCATAACTTTTGGGATAAAGATAAAGAGGACATTTAAATTGAGATGATATAATGTAATTAAAAGTTGAAGGGGCTGAGTGTAATTTAGGAAAAATAATTCGGCCGAAAGTGAAAGTGGCCGAAGTGGCGCCGAAAGAAGGAGGAAAAAAGAAAAGAAAAGAAAAGAAAAAGAGAAAAGAATAATAAATAAATAAATAAAATAATAAAATAATAAAATAATAAAATAATAAATAAAATAATAATTATATATGTATATATAAGGATAGAGGGAGAGGGAGAGGGAGAGAGAGATACGGAAGGAAGAAAGAAAGAAAGAGAGAATGAGAGACACGGGAGGAAGAAAGAAAAGAGAGAGAGAAATGAGAGAAATTATATAGTGTGGTTAGTCTTTGATCATGAAAAATAGTGACATAGATCAACGGTGAGATGACGTCGGATCAAGGCAAAATTTTAGTATGATGATCACGGGAGCTAGATCTTCATATCAAAGGGCGTAAAATTCAAATTGAGGTAAAGGGGGTTAGTTTGTTGGGGTTTTACTTTGGGTTTGTTGTTAATAGCTTATATAAAGTCTATTAAGACATTATTTTGAGTATTGAACTTAAAATAAAAATACATGGTTTATAATGGAAATTATAAACGAAAAATTGAGTTATGGTTATGTTTATATAATTTGTTTATAACAAATGCATTCGACATAATTTTTAATAATGCATATTATTGATGGTTTATAATATCATGCATATTATATTGTTTACATTAAAAGCTGTTAGCAAATGTAACTTGATATATGTTGAAATTTAAAAATTTGAAAATAGTTTTGGAAAGAAAATGATACGTTTGGGTAAGTCTTGAGCCTTCGGTGAAAGTCCGAGAAGTTGACTGAATGAAAAGTCCTAGATGGCAACTGCGCTACGTTTGGGTAAGTCTTGAGCCTTCGGTGAAAGTCCGAGAAGTTGACTGACTTTTGGGTATGTCATGAGCCTTCGGTGAAAGTCCGAGAAGTTGACTGACTTTTGGGTATGTCATGAGCCTTCGGTAAAAGTCCGAGAAGTTGACGGATGGTTATGTATGAGTTTGCTTTTTGAGAAAAGCTAAAGAGGTTAAAATAATTGATTTAAAAAAAATCATAAATTGGATTATTGCTTTTGAGAAAAGCTAGAAAATCTGAGAAATTATTGGAAAAAAATTGCTTTTGAGAAAAGCTAGAAAATTTGAGAAATTATTGGATAATTACTTTTGAGAAAAGTCGAGAATTTGAAAACTTGTTGATTTGAGAAATCATAGATTGAAAAATCAAAAGTATATTTTGATATGGATGAAAACATATTTTATTGCATCATGTTTTCATTATATGATTATGTATCATGGTTTTGGCTTGAAACTTCAAGGCTATTGTTAAATCTTTTCAAGGTAACTCACCTTTACTATAAAATGAATTTCAGGTACCGATGGTTACCCTGAATCGTGAGGCATGAGGATGCCAGTTATATATTTTATTTTGATAAACATGTTGACATGTATTTTTGAAATTGTAATATTATTTTGACTTTGGTGGATATTGTCCTTGGGATATCATTTGTTTTGTATTTGATAGCTCATGGAGAGCTTGGTTCTACTTGAGAGATAGACGTATTGTACTCTGATGAGATGACAAGTATATTTGTCATATTATTCCGCAATTGAGTTGTTTGCTTACGTGGCCGGGTCTTGGTTTGACCGGGGCGTGACAACATGGTATCAAAGCTATAGGATCGAATACCTTAGAGCCGTGGGGTGGTTAAGCCATAATTATTTCAGTGTCTAGTTATTAAGGAATAACGTGAGTTTTATACATGTGATTGAGATAACATGTATGGTGCTCTA
>BRYF01000027.1:9221086-9226086 GCA_030159135.1 Actinidia polygama | reverse complement strand
TTCCGCAATTGAGTTGTTTGCTTACGTGGCCGGGTCTTGGTTTGACCGGGGCGTGACACAACCCTAGGGGGAACCAAGGCAATCACGTTAACTTATCATTTGAAGATGAAATTCCCCACTTAGACGGGGATAGGCAAAGTTAGGGGCGATTAGAAAGTGGCCAGGCAGTGCTTCATCTCAGACATGAAGGCTGAATCCCCTCTTAAACTAAGCATCCAATAGCAATTACAAATTGTCTATGCCGAGATAAAGGCATTAAGAGAATAGATGGAGGAAATTACCCTAGTGGAGCCCAGAGAGTCGAAAAACACCAAGCCTTGGAAGAAGTCCCTCCAGCCTCCATTCATCTGAACCATCCAGATCGGCATGTTATGATTAATACATAATTGGCTGAAGAGTTACGAAGTGCTATCGTGGAATTATTGAAAAGGAATTATGACGTCTTTGCATGGTCCCAAGGCGACGTTCCAGGAATCGATCCTTAGATTGCCACGTATAAACTGTTCACCAACCCTAATTATCCTCTAGTTCACCGAAAAGAAAGAAGTTCACCCCTGAGCGATTGAAAGTCATAGAAGAAGAAGTGGCTAAGCTCATCCAGGCCAATGTCATCAAACGTTGTTGTTGCCCTAAAAAAGGGAGGAAAGTAGAGAGTATGTGTTGACTTTAGTGACCTCAAGGCTGCAGATCACATCGCCCATCTAGAGGAAGCATTCGGTGTCATGCGGAAGCACCGAATGATGTTAAATCCTTCCAAATGCATTTTTGGTGTCTCCTCGGGTAAGTTCCTCAAGTTTTTGGTGATCAAGTGAGGGATTGAGGCAAACCCGGATCAGATTCAAGCCCTATTTGTAATGACATCGCCTAGGAACATTCATGAGATACAATAGTTGACTGAACGAGTAACCACCCTTAACAGATTCGTGTCCAAATTAGCTAACAAGTGTCTACCATTCTTCAAAATTCTAAGGAAAAATCACACCTTCCAGTGGAGTGACAAATCCGAGGTAGCATTCTAATAGCTAAAAAAGTATCTCGGTTCGCCACTCTTGCTTACAGTTTCTACCACGGGTGAGGAACTCATCGTATACCTGTCCATCTCGCCAATAGCAATAAGCGCAGTGCTTATCCGAGAAGAGGATAAAATTCAAAACCGGTGTATTATGTTAGTAAAGTCCTCATGGGAGTCGAGACCAGGTACCTAAAAATTGAAAAGCTTGCCTATGCCCTATTGATCATCGTCAGGAAGCTTTGCCACTATTTTCAAGTGCATCTAATTGTTGTGTTCACTAATCAACCCCTAAAACGAATTCACCAGTGACCTGACACCTTGGGAAGGCTCCTCAAATGGTCCATTGAGCTAAGCGAGTTCCACATTGACTACAAATCTAGGATGGTGATCAAGGCCCAAGCCATGACATATTTTATGGCTATATTCACGTATGATGTCGCCACGGAGCCTGAGAAAAATCTACCCGAGGTGGAAACTCTAGAAGAATAGAACCCGTAACAGAACCCATATAAGGGTCTCTCCAGATGGAAGTTGTTCATAGACGGGTAATCAAACCAGCATGGTTATGGTACGGGGTTGGTTTTCCAAACTTCGTCAGGCGAGCAAATGGAGTATGCCATTGGTATAAGATTTAAAGCCACTAATAATGAAGCAGAATATGGAGCTCTACTCGTCGGGTTGAGGGTTGCAATCGAATTGGGAGTAGATTCCTTGGACGCCTTCAATAATTCTCAACTTGTGATAAATCAAGTTCAAGGGGATTACCTTGCCAAAGATACTTGAATGGTGGCCTACTTGGACAAGGTAAAGACCATGGCCGGGAAGATCAAAGATTTCAAAATTATCCAAATCCCTAAAGAGGAGAACAAAAAGGCTGATGCTCTAGCCAACGTTGCCTCAGCCTTCCATTTTATCTCAAATAGGAATATACCTTTGGAGTTCTTACCAAACCCAAGTATTGAGGTCACCAAATCAGTATGTGAAATAGAAGCAGATCCAACATGTATGGACGACATTATCGTATATCTCCAGAATGGCACCTTGCCATCAAATAGACTCCAAGCTTGCCGGATCCAATATAGGTTTGCAAAATTCTACATTCTACATGGAATATTGTATAAAAGATCTTTTTTAGAGTCTATCCTAAGATGTCTCCAACTTGAAAAAAGAGAGTATGTGTTGAAAGAAATTCATGAAGGCATCTGTGAAAATCATTCAAGGGCAAGATCACTGGTGAGAAAAGCAGTTCGCCAATGTTATTTCTGGCCACAAATGGAACGAGATACGATGACGTACATGAAGAAGTGTGACAAATGCTAGAGATTTGCTCTAGTGAGTCATCTTCCTCGTACCGAAATGGTTCCAATCACTAGTTCATGGCCATTTGCTCAGTGGGGTGTAGACATACTCAGACCCATACCTCAGGCTCCACTACAAAGAAAATTCTTGATCGTTGCCATTGATTACTTTACTAAGTGGATAAAGGCCGAGCCTCTCGCCAAAATCACAGAAAGAAACACCAGGAATTTCATATCAAAGAGCATCATCTGTCGGTTCGGAATTTCCAAGGTTATTATCTCGGACAACGCCAGACAATTCGACAATGATGGATTCAGTCAGTTTTGCTTGGACCTCGCTATCTCCCATCATTTCTCCTCGCCTGGTCATCCTTAAGCAAATGGTCAGGTGGAGGTTATTAATAGGATGATCTTGATAAATTTGAAGATAAGGCTAGAAAAGTCCAAAAGTGAATGGGTAGAAGACCTTCCAAGCATATTATGAGCTTATCACACTACAAGCAAAATACCTACGGGCGAGACTCCATACTCGATGGTCTATGGGACATAATCAGATATACTAGTGAAAATAGGAATGCCAAGCTTCAGAACCTCAAACTTCGACGAGAAGAATAATGAAACTGAACTGAGGCTCAACCTCGATCTCCTTAATGAAAAAAGGAGCGAGATGAGGTACGCCAAGCAACTTACAAGGACCAGGTTATCAAGTACTACATCTAGAGAGTTAAGCACATATCTTTCCTACCTGGCATCTGGTCGTAAGGAAAGTCATTCTGTCTACTAAGGAGCAGAATTCTGGGAAGCTTAGTCCTACATGTGTAGGCCATTATAGGGTTTTCAAAGTATACAAACTAGGAAATTATTAGTTGGAAGACATGAACGGAAAGGCACTTCATCATCTCTGGAATTCCAAACAATTGAAGAAATATTACCAGTGATACCCCTTGTCATCATGAGGACAAGATCGCCTAAACAATGTGATATCGCCATTCTTATAATCGCCAGGCTCTATGATTGTAATTTCCATACTTGTAATGGTAGCCAAAATCTTTCAAATAAGTAATAAAATTTCTCCAAGTTCGATTTCATGGCTATTATTCGCCATTAGTTTATATCACCAATTGTTTATATATCACCATTCAGCTCTATTATCGCCATTATCAAGAATGCCCATTCATTGAGAAATGATAAGGCGTCTTGATCGCTATTGTTGATATCACCATTATCAAGAACACCCATTCATTGAGAAATGATAAGGCGTCTTAATTGTTCTTGTGGATGTCTCCATTAAACGACCATTCATTGAGAATGATATAGTGTCTTGATTGCCATTGTGGACATCACCATTATCATGAACGCCCATTCATTGAGCAATGATAAAGGTATCTTGATTGCCATTGTGGATGTCACCATTATCTAGAACGTCCATTCATTGAGAAATCAAATAATGATTCAGATAATAAAGGCAATTTGATTAACAAAGTGGATTGTTTAATTATTTATTTCGCCATGTGAGAATCTCCATAACCTCGCCTAGCAGTTTTGTTCGCCAAAATGAACAAATGATGATCGCTAGTTTTAAATCACCATTTGGATAAACTTTTGAGGCGCCAAAATTTATCCCATCAATTTATCAAGATTATGATCGCCTTCGCTCGAAATGATTCACAATGACATCAAGAAAAAGAAATAGAACAAGGAATGAAGGTTTTCATTCATTAAAAAGTTCAAAGATTACAGCTCGCCATTAAAAAAAAATATACAAGTGTTTAGGAAGAAAGGGGATTGGGGTTGCCATTGTCCTTCTCCCCGTCTTCCTCGTTCTTCCCCTCGTTCTCTTCTTCCCTGGCCTCATCCTCCTCCATGAGCAGACCATGATCGAGACCCATGCCTTCTAGGTCTATGGAGAGGTCGGGATGATGGCGACGAAGTTGCCGTTTACAAAAATCAAATCCCTCGCCAAAGTACTTGGAGACAGTCAGACAAGGATTTGAACTCCTCCATAACAAATGTTTTGGCTCGTGCCATGGTTTTGCTCAGCTCCACCACCAAAACCCTGGACCTCTCCAGCTTGTAGACAATGGCGTCTCATTCATCCTTCACCTTGGCCAGCTCATCGACGACCTGCTGCTCCTGAGCTTGGCCCGCCCTTGTTGAAGGGACGCTTATTCTCCTACTTCCCTGGTCTGCACAGCCATGGAGGATCTGAGCACAAGTGCCTACTACAAATAATTTTTTTAAGGATGCCCTAAATAAAATAAAATACCAAGGGGAAAATTAAGGTCGGAACCGAGGTAGTACCTGTACGATAACATGAAAAAGCTTGGTAGACGTCTGATCCAAGGTAAGCTTGTCCACTTTCTCCTTATTACGGGTGGGATCACTCCCGTAATATTTTCACGGCCACGAAGGGGATGCTCAGAATAGAGGCCCAGGTCCCAGGATAGTACTAAGGTTGGTCGAGGTGCCCTCCCCAGGCTTCAATGAAGAAGTGGCTCTTGAGCACACCACATCGCCAAGTCTTACTGCCCTTTTTTTGGCCTTGGGCGCCGTGGCAACATTCTTTCCCTTGGAGCTGTCAGCAGCCTTGCCCTTCTTGATGGGCAAGCTGGTAGGGGCCTCTCTTGGGCGTTTCTCGCCAATCACCCTTAGATTTCTCCACCTTTTCACCAAGCTTTTTAAAGTTGATT
>BRYF01000027.1:9208586-9213586 GCA_030159135.1 Actinidia polygama | reverse complement strand
AAACACCAAGCCTTGGAAGAAGTCCCTCCAGCCTCCATTCATCTGAACCATCCAGATCGGCATGTTATGATTAATACATAATTGGCTGAAGAGTTACGAAGTGCTATCGTGGAATTATTGAAAAGGAATTATGACGTCTTTGCATGGTCCCAAGGCGACGTTCCAGGAATCGATCCTTAGATTGCCACGTATAAACTGTTCACCAACCCTAATTATCCTCTAGTTCACCGAAAAGAAAGAAGTTCACCCCTGAGCGATTGAAAGTCATAGAAGAAGAAGTGGCTAAGCTCATCCAGGCCAATGTCATCAAACGTTGTTGTTGCCCTAAAAAAGGGAGGAAAGTAGAGAGTATGTGTTGACTTTAGTGACCTCAAGGCTGCAGATCACATCGCCCATCTAGAGGAAGCATTCGGTGTCATGCGGAAGCACCGAATGATGTTAAATCCTTCCAAATGCATTTTTGGTGTCTCCTCGGGTAAGTTCCTCAAGTTTTTGGTGATCAAGTGAGGGATTGAGGCAAACCCGGATCAGATTCAAGCCCTATTTGTAATGACATCGCCTAGGAACATTCATGAGATACAATAGTTGACTGAACGAGTAACCACCCTTAACAGATTCGTGTCCAAATTAGCTAACAAGTGTCTACCATTCTTCAAAATTCTAAGGAAAAATCACACCTTCCAGTGGAGTGACAAATCCGAGGTAGCATTCTAATAGCTAAAAAAGTATCTCGGTTCGCCACTCTTGCTTACAGTTTCTACCACGGGTGAGGAACTCATCGTATACCTGTCCATCTCGCCAATAGCAATAAGCGCAGTGCTTATCCGAGAAGAGGATAAAATTCAAAACCGGTGTATTATGTTAGTAAAGTCCTCATGGGAGTCGAGACCAGGTACCTAAAAATTGAAAAGCTTGCCTATGCCCTATTGATCATCGTCAGGAAGCTTTGCCACTATTTTCAAGTGCATCTAATTGTTGTGTTCACTGATCAACCCCTAAAACGAATTCACCAGTGACCTGACACCTTGGGAAGGCTCCTCAAATGGTCCATTGAGCTAAGCGAGTTCCACATTGACTACAAATCTAGGATGGTGATCAAGGCCCAAGCCATGACATATTTTATGGCTATATTCACGTATGATGTCGCCACGGAGCCTGAGAAAAATCTACCCGAGGTGGAAACTCTAGAAGAATAGAACCCGTAACAGAACCCATATAAGGGTCTCTCCAGATGGAAGTTGTTCATAGACGGGTAATCAAACCAGCATGGTTATGGTACGGGGTTGGTTTTCCAAACTTCGTCAGGCGAGCAAATGGAGTATGCCATTGGTATAAGATTTAAAGCCACTAATAATGAAGCAGAATATGGAGCTCTACTCGTCGGGTTGAGGGTTGCAATCGAATTGGGAGTAGATTCCTTGGACGCCTTCAATAATTCTCAACTTGTGATAAATCAAGTTCAAGGGGATTACCTTGCCAAAGATACTTGAATGGTGGCCTACTTGGACAAGGTAAAGACCATGGCCGGGAAGATCAAAGATTTCAAAATTATCCAAATCCCTAAAGAGGAGAACAAAAAGGCTGATGCTCTAGCCAACGTTGCCTCAGCCTTCCATTTTATCTCAAATAGGAATATACCTTTGGAGTTCTTACCAAACCCAAGTATTGAGGTCACCAAATCAGTATGTGAAATAGAAGCAGATCCAACATGTATGGACGACATTATCGTATATCTCCAGAATGGCACCTTGCCATCAAATAGACTCCAAGCTTGCCGGATCCAATATAGGTTTGCAAAATTCTACATTCTACATGGAATATTGTATAAAAGATCTTTTTTAGAGTCTATCCTAAGATGTCTCCAACTTGAAAAAAGAGAGTATGTGTTGAAAGAAATTCATGAAGGCATCTGTGAAAATCATTCAAGGGCAAGATCACTGGTGAGAAAAGCAGTTCGCCAATGTTATTTCTGGCCACAAATGGAACGAGATACGATGACGTACATGAAGAAGTGTGACAAATGCTAGAGATTTGCTCTAGTGAGTCATCTTCCTCGTACCGAAATGGTTCCAATCACTAGTTCATGGCCATTTGCTCAGTGGGGTGTAGACATACTCAGACCCATACCTCAGGCTCCACTACAAAGAAAATTCTTGATCGTTGCCATTGATTACTTTACTAAGTGGATAAAGGCCGAGCCTCTCGCCAAAATCACAGAAAGAAACACCAGGAATTTCATATCAAAGAGCATCATCTGTCGGTTCGGAATTTCCAAGGTTATTATCTCGGACAACGCCAGACAATTCGACAATGATGGATTCAGTCAGTTTTGCTTGGACCTCGCTATCTCCCATCATTTCTCCTCGCCTGGTCATCCTTAAGCAAATGGTCAGGTGGAGGTTATTAATAGGATGATCTTGATAAATTTGAAGATAAGGCTAGAAAAGTCCAAAAGTGAATGGGTAGAAGACCTTCCAAGCATATTATGAGCTTATCACACTACAAGCAAAATACCTACGGGCGAGACTCCATACTCGATGGTCTATGGGACATAATCAGATATACTAGTGAAAATAGGAATGCCAAGCTTCAGAACCTCAAACTTCGACGAGAAGAATAATGAAACTGAACTGAGGCTCAACCTCGATCTCCTTAATGAAAAAAGGAGCGAGATGAGGTACGCCAAGCAACTTACAAGGACCAGGTTATCAAGTACTACATCTAGAGAGTTAAGCACATATCTTTCCTACCTGGCATCTGGTCGTAAGGAAAGTCATTCTGTCTACTAAGGAGCAGAATTCTGGGAAGCTTAGTCCTACATGTGTAGGCCATTATAGGGTTTTCAAAGTATACAAACTAGGAAATTATTAGTTGGAAGACATGAACGGAAAGGCACTTCATCATCTCTGGAATTCCAAACAATTGAAGAAATATTACCAGTGATACCCCTTGTCATCATGAGGACAAGATCGCCTAAACAATGTGATATCGCCATTCTTATAATCGCCAGGCTCTATGATTGTAATTTCCATACTTGTAATGGTAGCCAAAATCTTTCAAATAAGTAATAAAATTTCTCCAAGTTCGATTTCATGGCTATTATTCGCCATTAGTTTATATCACCAATTGTTTATATATCACCATTCAGCTCTATTATCGCCATTATCAAGAATGCCCATTCATTGAGAAATGATAAGGCGTCTTGATCGCTATTGTTGATATCACCATTATCAAGAACACCCATTCATTGAGAAATGATAAGGCGTCTTAATTGTTCTTGTGGATGTCTCCATTAAACGACCATTCATTGAGAATGATATAGTGTCTTGATTGCCATTGTGGACATCACCATTATCATGAACGCCCATTCATTGAGCAATGATAAAGGTATCTTGATTGCCATTGTGGATGTCACCATTATCTAGAACGTCCATTCATTGAGAAATCAAATAATGATTCAGATAATAAAGGCAATTTGATTAACAAAGTGGATTGTTTAATTATTTATTTCGCCATGTGAGAATCTCCATAACCTCGCCTAGCAGTTTTGTTCGCCAAAATGAACAAATGATGATCGCTAGTTTTAAATCACCATTTGGATAAACTTTTGAGGCGCCAAAATTTATCCCATCAATTTATCAAGATTATGATCGCCTTCGCTCGAAATGATTCACAATGACATCAAGAAAAAGAAATAGAACAAGGAATGAAGGTTTTCATTCATTAAAAAGTTCAAAGATTACAGCTCGCCATTAAAAAAAAAATATACAAGTGTTTAGGAAGAAAGGGGATTGGGGTTGCCATTGTCCTTCTCCCCGTCTTCCTCGTTCTTCCCCTCGTTCTCTTCTTCCCTGGCCTCATCCTCCTCCATGAGCAGACCATGATCGAGACCCATGCCTTCTAGGTCTATGGAGAGGTCGGGATGATGGCGACGAAGTTGCCGTTTACAAAAATCAAATCCCTCGCCAAAGTACTTGGAGACAGTCAGACAAGGATTTGAACTCCTCCATAACAAATGTTTTGGCTCGTGCCATGGTTTTGCTCAGCTCCACCACCAAAACCCTGGACCTCTCCAGCTTGTAGACAATGGCGTCTCATTCATCCTTCACCTTGGCCAGCTCATCGACGACCTGCTGCTCCTGAGCTTGGCCCGCCCTTGTTGAAGGGACGCTTATTCTCCTACTTCCCTGGTCTGCACAGCCATGGAGGATCTGAGCACAAGTGCCTACTACAAATAATTTTTTTAAGGATGCCCTAAATAAAATAAAATACCAAGGGGAAAATTAAGGTCGGAACCGAGGTAGTACCTGTACGATAACATGAAAAAGCTTGGTAGACGTCTGATCCAAGGTAAGCTTGTCCACTTTCTCCTTATTACGGGTGGGATCACTCCCGTAATATTTTCACGGCCACGAAGGGGATGCTCAGAATAGAGGCCCAGGTCCCAGGATAGTACTAAGGTTGGTCGAGGTGCCCTCCCCAGGCTTCAATGAAGAAGTGGCTCTTGAGCACACCACATCGCCAAGTCTTACTGCCCTTTTTTTGGCCTTGGGCGCCGTGGCAACATTCTTTCCCTTGGAGCTGTCAGCAGCCTTGCCCTTCTTGATGGGCAAGCTGGTAGGGGCCTCTCTTGGGCGTTTCTCGCCAATCACCCTTAGATTTCTCCACCTTTTCACCAAGCTTTTTAAAGTTGATTCTTTTGAACATTCCTGCAAAATGAACACCAACATCATATCAAAAAACAGATGGAATACTAAAAGAATAAAGAATGTACCATCCGATCTAAGCTCTAAGGGGAGCCATGATTCTGACATAGCTCCCGAGCTCCTAAAGTAGGTTGGACTTTTGCCTCTAAGACCGATAGAAGGATTTGATCGGGAAGGCGAGATAGGATCCTATCTATCCTTCTAATTGTTCCTATATATTATATTGAGCTGTCTCGGGAGGGGCCACCTCAGGATAGTTCATCTCGGGAATGGCAGGAATCACCCATGTCACCT
>BRYF01000027.1:9183586-9186086 GCA_030159135.1 Actinidia polygama | reverse complement strand
TTATCTATTTACATATAATTGGGCGCGGATTCGAATTTTAGTGAACTAAACCCGAATCTGACCCGGATTATAATTTCTCTCTCATAACCTGCCCGAACCCGTTTATCCCTTACCCTAAACCCGCCCCCATTAGGGGCGGGGAGGGACGGAAACCCAATTTTTCGGAAAAAATTGCCATCCCTAGTAATGCTTACCATCGAATTTAGTTTTTTTGCTATGTTTATAACTTTTCTAAGAGTAAATATTGTTTGATGTAAGTTAAGTTAGAGTATCTCCAATAGACTCTTTAAATAAGACATGTCAGTTGTACAACTTTTTATCACTCCAAGAAGCCAACTACTCCATTAGGCATTTAAAACATGTACACTTTTTACTGGCCAAATACAGCCATGTACCATTGAAGGCTAACTATAAATAAAAAAATTGTATCTACTTTTTTTTGTTTCGGGGCCATTGCTGTATTTGTATTTGATATATGTGGAGGGTTTTGTATATATAAAATTAAAATAAAGGGTCTAAAGGGCTAAAAAAAAATAGAATAGTAAATGGCTCCTTTTATTAATTTCCCTACTAAAATGTCTACATAAATTCAAAATCCAAATATATTCTTGATTATTTGAAATGTACAAAGATAGTATATGGATCAAGGATTGGTAAAAATAGAGGATCCAACAATCTCGAGTAGTTAGATCTTTTAACTTTTTTATTTTCGATTGTTAAATCCTTTAATATTTTTATTTCTTTTTTCTTTTCTATATCCAAATCCTTAATCTAAACATAGCCTAAATAGACATGATAAAAAATAGAAAGCATTGAGACATACCATGAGTATAATTCCAGAAGATGACAGAGCCAACAGTGCCCCAATCACCTTCATGCAAATCAACACCTTGTATGTTACCAGGTGACATTTCTGAGATGTGGTGTGGTCTATACCTAAAAATCTCATGGAACACATCTCCATCTGACACTATCTCTACTTGCTTTACCATCTTACCACTCAGATCCATCTCTCTAGCTACTTATTTCCAAAAACAGAAATCCTAGAATATTTGTAAAACAGTAGAGAGAATAGAATTGTTGGAAAGTGGTGGAGAAAAAACTTTTGCTCTCAACCCTTTATATATACGCTTGTCCAAAGTTTGGCAAGACTAGATCTTTGGTTTAGTTGACAGCTATACGCTTGTCCATTAGTTCCAATAACCAGTCGTACATGCCCAATCATATAGCTTGATCTTAAGGCCGAGTAGCTAAAAAAAATTAAGTTTTTTCACTTCTTAGTTTTTAAGGTAAAGTGGAACAAATTTTTGGAGTATCTAAAAAATTAAATTTCTTTTTTGGTAAACCTATCTCAATATTTTTTAAAAAAAAAAAACTGGATTGCAAAAAAAATTAATCCAAACAAAGCAAAAAAAAAATTTGGCCAAAAATAAAATAAAATTACCCCGTGGCCTAAATTGCAATGAGAATATTTAAAAGAACAAGATTTTATGAAAAGAAAAGGAAAAATATCAAAACATCCCTAAACTTTTGATCAAATGTTTCATAAATACCTTAAATTTTAAAACTCCAATTAAATACTTAAACTTTAAAATCTGCATCAATTAGACCCCGAAGTTAAAATTATATCAGAAATTGGACGACATAGTCTATATTGGCGCTTGGTTGGCTACACGTGGCCGTAACTTGAAAACCTTAATGCTTTGGATAGGAATTGATTAATAAAATTAGTGTTATTTTAAATTTAATCATCATCAAATTAATGATTGTAATCAGATTGTAGATTCAATCGAAGATGGTGTAGCATTTTAGAGGAAACAATTCTGGGCCTTCAAAGTTAAGAGTTTTGAAGTCAGCGCTAAGTGCAAACATGGACTATTCCGTCCAGTTTATGACAAAATTTGAGTTTAAGAGTCTAATTAATGAAAGATTTTAAAGTTCAGGTGTTTAAATAATTTTTTTTTAAATTCATGTATCTATGAGATATTTGGTCAAAAGTTTAAGAGATTTTGTTTAGCTAATTTCCAAAAAAAAAAATTATCCTGAATGATGAATGCTTTTGTAGCATTTTTAAAATAACGTTCAACAAAATGACATTATTTTGCATGAAAATCTTGCACAAGAACAATGGTTCATTAACTAATTCTTTGTATGTTGAAATAATCATCAACCTAATCTTGAAAAGGGTTTACGAATGAATCAAAATTTCATACAACAACATTGAAATGATATTGTAATTCACAAATTTTAAAAATGTTGTTTTAAATAACTATGATTAAACTATTAAATATAGTCAATGAACTTGATTGCCACAATTAATCGACGTTGAATTTACATTATATTTTATCCTCTCTCCTTTTAAATATGAGTTGCTAATATTTCTTTTCTTTGCTCATTAAAAATTAAAAAAAATAATTGTTATTTTTTATTGTTTTTGTTTTTATGTGGTTTAATCTTTGGCACATAGACATATTACAATATGACACGCAACGGTGAATAT
>BRYF01000027.1:9161086-9168586 GCA_030159135.1 Actinidia polygama | reverse complement strand
GTCTTGGAAGTGGAAGATCCTAGTGACAAGGTGGTGATCATGGCAATGATGGAGGGTCTTCATCTGGGCCCTCGATTTCCCTTTCCAAAAGCGTCCCTAAACATTGTCGGTACTCCAAAGTAAGGCCGACAAATACACTGCAACTGAAGAATTGGCAGAGGCCAAGTTTAGGAGGGGAGGAAAAGATGATCAAAAGAGGAAGGAACCTGATTCTCGACGAACGGACTATATGGGCGAGCTGAAAAGTAAGAGATTTGAGCTAAATGGTAGGAGGAGAATTAATGAACGACGTCCTTGGACTCCACCTTGCCGAACCGACTAGATGCTTCTTCCTTTCAATGCTCCTAGAGCCCAGGCGCTCACGGAGATCAAAAATGAAGACTTTGTGAAGTGGCCTAGGAAGATCAAGACCAACCACCTCTAGAGGAATAAGAACAAGTATTGTGAGTTCTACAAGGATCATGGACACAACACTGAGGATTGCTTCCAATTGACATAGCAGATAATTGATTTAATCAAGAGAGGATACTTGAAAAAGTTTGTTACTCATCGCCCAAGACCTAACTCGACTGATAGAGGATACGCCAATAATAGTATAACAGCAGGTGATATCCAACTATCTATGGAGGGTTTTGATCGGGAAAGGATGTTCAACCTCATCCCCCAAAAGGTACGCTAGTGTGGCTAACGGACGAGCAGAAGAGGAGGTTTACAACCTCTCCACGCATATGTCTGAAGCTCTTTAGCCCATCACCATCACCTTCACCAATGAGAATTTGAGAGGCTTGCACCTCTCTTTTGATGATGCGTTAATCATATCTGCCACAGTCGCCAATTTTAACGTTTAGAGGATCCTAATTGATAACGAGAGTTCTGCTGACATTTTGTTCATCTCGACATATAACAAGATGAGGATATGGCAAGATAGGCTCCACTCTTTCCATACCCCTCTCAACGGATTTGGAAGAGGTTCCATACACCCCTTTGGATGGATCAAGTTGCCCTTGACTTTGAGGGTAGAACCTCACCAGACTACAGTGTGGCAAGACTTCATTGTCGTGGATTGTCCTTTGCCATATAATTCAATCTTAGGTCGCCCCACCTTGGGAAAAATTAGAGCCATTACCTATACCTATCACTTGATAATGAAGTTTCCTACTTCACCTAGGATAGGCGAGGTAAGGGGAGACTAGAAAGTTTCCAGGCAGTGCTTCATGATAGCGATGAAGACCAACCCCACTCCAAAATCAAGTGCCAAATAGAAATTACAGATATACGATGCCAAGATAGAGGCGCTGAGAGATGAAATGGAAGATACACCTCTTGTTGATCCCCGAGATACGGAAAACACCAAGCCTCTATAGGAAATGACCCATATCTTTATACACCCCAACTATTCAGATTGCCATGTGATGATTGTAACTGAATTGACTAAAGAGCTACAAAATGCTTAGGTGAATTTTTTGAAAAAAAATTACGACGTATTTGCATGGTTACAAAGTAATGTACTTGGAACAGATCCTCATATTACCATTTATAAGCTTTTCACTGACCCTGATCATCCTCAGGTCTGCCCAAAAAGAAAGAAGTTCGCCATAAAACGGTTAAAGGTCGTAAAGGAAGAGGCGGCCAAGCTCATCAAGGACGGCGTCATCAAAGAATCCCACTACCCAGATTGGTTGGCCAACGTTGTCGTCGCCTCTAAAAAGGGCAAGAAATGGAGAGTGTGCGTTGATTTCATTGACCTAAACAAGGCTTGCCTTAAAGACAATTTTTCTCTACCTAAGATTGATCTGATAGTTGATGCAACCTCTAAACATGAGCTCCTCAATTTCATAGATGCCTTCTTGGAATACCATCAAATCAAAATGTATCCACATGACATAGAGAAAACTTCTTTTATCACAGAAAAAAGGATTAGATTGCTATAAAGTCATGACTTTTGGGTTATAGATTGCGAGGGCGACATATCCAAGATTGGTCAACATGATGTTTGAGGTGGGAAAGCAATGGAAGTCTACATTGATAACATGCTGGTCAAGAGCCTTAAAGCAGTTGATCACGTCGCCCATTTGAAGGAAATGTTTGACATTCTTCGAAAATATCGCATGATGCTAAACCCTTTCAAATGCATATTTTGCGTATCGTCAGGAAAAAATCCTCGATTTCCTGGTAATTAAAAAAGGAATTAAGTCAAATCCCGACAAAATCCAAGCCTTCTTAGTGATGAACTCGCCAAGAAACATCTGTGAAGTGCAACAATTGACAGGTCAAGTAGCAGCTCGTAATAGATTTATTTCAAAATCGATAGATAAATGTTTGGCATTCTTTAAAATCTTGAGGAAGAACAAGACTTTCAAGTAGACAAATGAGTCCGAGATGGCAGTTCAGCAGCAGAAAGAGTATATGGGATTACCCCCTCTACTTACAGTTCCCAATACAGGCAAGAAACTCATCTTGCACCTGTCTGTGTTGCCCACTGCGGTGAGCGCAATGGTCATCAAGGAAGAGGATAAAGTACAAAGACCAATTTACTATGTAAGTAAAGTCCTATTGGGGGCAGAGATCAGGTACCTAAAAATAGATAAACTCGCTTATGCCCTTATAATAGCAACATGAAAACTCTACCACTATTTCCAAGAACATCATATCGTTGTATTCATAGATCAGCCATTAAAGAAAATTCTCCAATGACTTGATACCTTCAAGCAATTACTCAAATGGTCAATTGAGTTGAGCGAATTCCACATCAACTACCGACTAAGAATGGCGATCAAGGCCCAAACATTGGTTGATTTCATAGCTGAATTCACATATAGCGTCACTCTAAATCTCGAGATGGAGGCCCCAAAGAAACAAAACCAAGATGATGATCTCGCTAGATGAAAGTTTTTCGTAATGGGTTTAAAGCCACCACCAACGAGGCCGAATATGAAGCTCTCTTCATTGGTTTGAGAGTCTTAACTGAGTTAAAAGTAGAATCTTTGGACGTTTACTTGATTCTCATCTTGTGGTGAATCAAGTCCAAGGAGATTACCTCGCCAAAGATCTCTGAATGGTGTCCTATCTGGATGAGGTGAAGGCCATGTTAATGAAGATCAAAGGTTTTAAGATCCTCAAAATTCCCAAAGAAGAGAACAAAAAAGCTGATGCCCTGGCTAACCTAGCCTTAACTTTGGATGCATCTGGAATTCTTGCCAAACCCAAGCATTGACTTCGCTAAAACCGTCTGTCAAGCAATAACAACCTCGACATGGATGGATTATATCATCGCGTGTCTTAAAGATAGGGATTTGCCATTAGATAAACTCCAAGCACGACAGATTCAATATCGGTTAGCTAGATTTTGCCTCCTCCATGGGACTTTGTATAAGAGGTCTTTTATAGGACCACTCTTGAGATGTCCTTGAGTAGAGGAATTAGATTATGTACTTAGGAAGATTCATGAAGGCATCTACTGAAATCATTTCTAGGTAAGATCACTGGTTAGAAAGGCAGTTCGTCAAGGGTATTTTTGGCCTCGCATGGAATAAGATGCAATGGCATTCACCAAAAAGTGTGACAAATGTCAGAGATTTCACTCCAGTAAATCGTCTTCCCACTACTGAGATGGTTCTAATGACCAGCCCATGTCCATTTTCTCAATGGGGGATAAATGTGTTTGGACCTCTACCTCAAGCTCCATTATAGAGAAAAATTTTGATTGTTGCCATAAACTACTTTACGAAATGGGTAAAGGCAGAACATCTTTCCAAAATCACTGAAAATAACACCAAGAATTGTTTTTGGAAGAACATCGTTTGTTGGTTTGGGATTCCAAAGGTTATAGTCTTCGACAACGCTAAGTAGTTCGACAATGATGGATTCAAACTATTTTGTTATGACCTCGCCATTTCCAACCATTTCTCCTTTCCAGGTCGTCCTCAGGAAAATAGTCAAGTGGAGATCACCAACAGAATGATCCTTAGGAATCTAAAGGTGAGGTTAGAAAAACCCAAAAGCAAATGGGTAGGAGACCTTCCCAGTGTGCTAGAGGCGTATCACATAATGAGCAAAATCCGAACGGGTGAAACACCAGACTCGCTGGTGTATGAGATAGAGTTAGTCATATAAGTGGAGATATGAATGCCTAGCTTCAGGACATTAAATTTTGACAAGGAGAACAATGAAGTAGAACTAAGGCTTAACCTTGATCTCCTTGCTGAAAAGAAGGAGCAAGCCGAGGTGCGCCAAGATGCCTACAAGCATCAAGTTGCCAAATACTATAATTAGAGAGTTAAACATAGGTCATTTCTTCCTAGCAACTTGTTCTTGAGGAAAGTCACTTTGTCTACAAAGGAGCTTAATGCTGAGAAGCTCGGCCCAACCTAAGAAGGTCCATATAGAGTTGTCAAGGTGACCAGGCCAGGAACTTATTTGCTGGAAGACATGAGAGGGCCTTACCTTACCCCTACAATGTTGAACACTTGAAGTAATACTATCAATAGTTCTTTTGGTCGCCAATATGATGGAGGTCGCCTAAACAGTATTATTTGTCTTCGTCATTCTATTTTATGTGGTCGTGATCGCTAATGTCCATGTAATTATGGTTATCTTAATATAATTGCCAATTTCTCCAACTCAAATTTGTTATCATCTCCAGGTATTAAGGTCACCAAAATAGTTTTATCGCCAATTTCAAAATGGATTGTCGCCTAAACAATTTATTATTATCGCCAAAATGCAGATCATTGTATCACTGGTTTGATTAATATCGCCTACCTAGTTTTCTTTTTACTCACCAAAAAGATGCAAAAATGATTGGGAGTTATATCCTCCAATTATTCAACTAAGGCATCTCGCCAAAGGTATCTCACCTGAGCATTCTGGTCGCCGTTAGGTTTAATATTTGCCTAAGCTAAGTTAACTTAAATCTATTATGTTCGCCAAGTTCATCTCCCCTAACAGTTTTTGTTCGCCGAATTCATCTCGCCGGTCTCATTAGTAATGATAATCCCAAGTTAAACATATACATTTTGTTTAAAGAAACAGATATAAAGAAAAACATACATCTTATTAAGATCGGTCTTACATTGATCTCGCCATTACAAAAAAAAAATACATGAAAGTTGCCTATTGGGGAGAGGGTTTGTTAACCAGCTCGTCCTTCTCCTCATATTCATCCTCTCAACAAGCTCGAGGTCGATTTAGTGGTCTTGGCTGTTGAGGTTTGGATGAAGAAGTCCGATCTTCTTTTTGCATAAGTCAAAGCCCTCACCGAAGTAAGTGGAAACTGCTTTTTCCACAGCCTCCTAGAAGTAATCAAAGGATTTGTACTCTTCGACCGCTAATGTCTTGGCAAGGGCCACCCTCACCTTCAGCTCGGCCACCTCCTTTTGGAGCCTCTCTAAGTCGGCGTCACTTTCCTCCTTCACCCTCCTCAGCTCCTCAGCGGTGTGCTGCTTTTCAACCTCGAGTTCGGCTACTTAGCCTTCAAGGTCCTTGGCCACACTCTAGGTCTTGACCATCTCATCTCGGATGGATACAACGTTGGCCTATTGGGTCATTGCCTCTTCTTGCATCTTTCTACTGCGGCTAGAAATAAAGGATCCAAGCACCATCGCCTGCAAAAAACAAAACTCATTAGAACAACTGAACTTCAAAAAGTATGAGCTCAATTTGAAGAAAAGTAATTACCTAGATGATAGAGTGAAAAAACCTCGTGATAGCCCGGTCGAAGTCTAATTTCTCCATCACCTCTTGATCGACAGGAAAAGTGAGCCCCTACAGGAGCTTCTTTGCCACCCCGAGATTCTCTAGAATGGAGGCATTGAGCCCCAAATCAACCTTAGGGTTATTCAAGGTACCCTCCCCGAGGACTTCAGTATGTGTCGCCGCCTTGCTCGCTGCCCGACTTGACATCGCCTTGGATCTGGTTGGAGCCTTAGTAGCTGGCCCCTTCTTTTTGTCCTTAAGAGGCAGCATAAGCCCCTTTAGGGCCTTGACCACCTTGGACCTAGTCAAAGAAAACCCTACTCGAGGGCAGCCCTAGATCTGACCAGGCCTCCAAGCTCGAGCTCGGGCTACCTAGTTCCAAACCAAGGAAAGGTTGCCAGATTTTTCCCCCTTGGACCCTTAACAGTGTCAATCAGGAAATGGAGGTAAAATTTGCCTCATCCTTTTCCTGATTGTTCATATATATTCCACCAAGTCATCTCAAGAATGGTTACCTCGAGAAATGCAGGACTCACCCATTGTATCCCGCAACATGAGCTGCATCGCCTACTGGTTTCTCCTCGGTGTTATCCCCCCACTATACACTATTTTTTCAGAGTCTAGGGCAAATCTTTTAAGGAAGGACTTCGAGCGAAGGACATCCTTGATTGGGTAGAATTGTCCTCGCTCTAGTGTACTCGAGATATGGTCGAACTTTTGTTGTTCGATCTCGGTTAAAGCAGGCAACACGTTGCAGTGCTTACTTAAAAATGTTCAACACAATGTCAGATAAAAAAGAATGGAAAGCTCAGTAAATGAAGAACTAATCATTGAGTGAAGACTGACATAGGGTGTTCCACTATCTCAAAACCCTCGGAACCCCAAGCTCCCGGGATTGTCCATGGGCGAACTCCCAGTTGTCTCCCGAGATGAAGAAGAATTTCTTTTCCACCCTTTGACAGTACCCCCTAAGAACTGTTTTCTTCAGCCTTTCCTTGAAATAAAGCCATCCAGAGTTTGGTTTCAAATTCCTAAATTCATTTAGAGAAATGGCAAACTTATGAAATCACCACAACACCAGTGCACTGACGATACTTCACCATGCATTAGGGGGCTAGCTGGGCAGGACAAATGTTGTAGTACGCCAAGATCCTCCTAATAGTGGGGTGGATAGGAAGCCTCATAGAAGGCCACCTCGCCCAACAAAGTAGACACAATGGTCTCATCTGCCTCGGAAGCCTAACTTGGATCCCGGATGGGAAAAAGCATGACTCTCTAAGGCGATCCAGCTCACCCTGAGTCATGATGTTTGTCTCCCTTTCAGATAGAGGTCAAGTGTTTACTAAAGGACTTCCCTCATTGTTAGAAGGATCCTCTCTATGAGAGGAAGGGTAATGGGTGGCCTCGGTCGTCATACAGGACCGTTCTCCTAGATGGTCAAAGATCCAAAAAGGGAGAGTATTTTCTAAGTTTCCTACCTCTACGTCTCCGGACATAAAGTAAGGATTCAAACTAAGATCAAGTGGTCGGTAATTATTAAATGACTTACATGAAGATGAGGTGACGAGGGCGAGGTGAGATGAAATCACGTCAGAGAAAGAATAGCAGTTCTAAAGCGAAGGCAACAGAAGATCACACATAATGGGGGAACCCCTATTTATAGGGAGAGCCAAGGGCCAGGATTTGTTTGCTTCAACATACAAGATCATGCGACGCTTCATATATTGAGGTCAGAGCTGCCATTCGCAACTGAAGGGTCACTCCATCATTAATGCGCTCTTCCACGTGTTAACCTGTGAGGACATG
>BRYF01000027.1:9153586-9158586 GCA_030159135.1 Actinidia polygama | reverse complement strand
GGCGTACCCACAATTTTAAATTTTGGGAGATGAATATATATAAAACATATAATTTATAATTTACCCCTGGAATTATGTAATTTTTATATATTTTATATTTTGAAAGTTTGAGTGTTAGTATTTGAATCCACATGTATAGTTGTAACTTCAAGAAATTTTGAAACTACGAGGACAAAAATGCAATGTTGTACTAGAGGAGGTTAAGGAGGCTATAATACATGAGGGAGGCAACCTAGTTGGTGTTGAGAGCCAACAATATTGTTCATCTATGCTATCGGTGTACTTGAGAGACTTTTAGAAAAATCATTGAGTTTCATCTTCTCTCCCAATGGTGTTTATCATAAACTCATTAAATTAAGATTGAAGTCATTTGGATGTACTCAAAGACGAGTGGATCTAAGTTTAATTTGCAGATGATTTCAGAAGTGTTGAGGATTCAACACTCAGTCATCCATTGAAGCGTAGATCGTGGATTTAGTCGGTAGAAGTAGCAGTTTCACAAGTTTGAGGATTTGACACCTAAGGCATGTGGATTCGGTTATGTTAGGTTTGTAAATTGTAAATTGTATTTTGCATAGTGGATTGGTTAGTATGACTTACTCCCGTGATTTTTTTCCTACTTTGGAGTTTTTTATGTAAAAAAATCACGTATCTTTTTTTTGTGTTTGATTTTATTTTACTTGCGATTTTTAAAACGAATCAACCCATATTTTTAACTTTACTAAATATATTATTAATTTCAACATTGTGATGACAAGTCTATATAGTTTAAAAATATTAGTAGCTCATACTACTATAAAATTGTCGTTTTTAAAAAATTTACCGTGATGGTCACCCAACCCCTTTTGGAGTCCATCGCTGAAGCTAGTAGCGCTTACCTTAAAATTTAGTTTTCTTGCTATATTTATAACTTTTCTAGGAGTAAATATTGTTTAATGTAATGGTACATCAAGTGGTTAAGTTAAAGCATCTCCAACAAACTCTTAAATAAGACATGTTAGTTTCCATTAGGCATTTAAACATGGAAACTTGCTACTGGCCGAATACAGCCCAGTTACCATTGGAAGCTAACAATAAATAAAAGAATTGTATCTATTTATTTTTTCAAGGCCCATTGTTGTATTTGAATTTGATATTTGTAGAGGGTTTTGTAGATATAAAATTAAAATAAAGGGTCTAAAAGGCTAAAAAAAATTAGGATAATAAATGACTCCTTTTATTAATTTCCCTCCTAAAATGTCTACATCAATTCAAAACCCAAATATGTTCTTAATTATTTGAAATGTACAAATATTGTATTTGGATTAAGAATTTGGTAAGAAAAAAAAAATAAAAAAAAAAATTAGAGTATCCAACAGTCCCCAACAGTTGAATCCTCTAACTTATTTTTTTTCGACCATTGCATCATCTAATATTTATAATTTTTTGTCCTTCTCTATATCCAAATCCTTAATCTAAACAGAGCCTAAAACTACAAGATAAAAAATAGAAAGCATGGAGACATACCAATAGTATAATTCCAGGAGATGACAGAGCCAATAGTGCCCCAATCACCTTCATGCAAATCAACACCCTGTACATTATCAGGTGACATTTTTGAGATATGATGTGGTCTGTACCTGAATATCTCATGAAACACATCTCCATCGGACAATATCTCTACTTGCCTTACCATCTTACCACTCAGATCCATCTCTCTCCAAAATAGGAAATAGATAATAGAATTGTAGGCAAGTGGTGGAGTAAAAACTTTGGCTCTCAAGCCTTTATATAGGAGTGAGTCCTCAATTAGCCAAGCAAGATCTAGATCCTTGGTTTATTTAGTTCACAACTATGCTTGCCAATTAATTTGGTTCACTTCTTAATTGTAAGGAAAATGATTTATAGGAACATAAATTTTATTTATTTTAAAAAAAAATTCCTGAATAATGTGGTAAGTTATAAGAGAAAAAATTCACATTATTTTGTATGAGAATTTTGTACGAAAATTGTAAAAAATGAATCATTGATTACTTCTTTGTATGTTGAAATAATGATCAAGCTCTTCTTAGAAATGATTTACAGTTAATAGATAAAAAATTTGTATAAAACACCCGACTAAAATGATGCAGCAGTTGACAAGGTTAGACAGAATTTGTTCTACATATCAATGATTAAATAACGTAAAATAGTTTAAAAACTTAATTATATACACCCAATCCACTGTGGGAATGGCCTTAAATTAATGATCTACACTCCACATTTATTTATTTATTTTAGGTATATTTTAAATTAATTGTTGAGTATTTTATTTTGAATGAAAGAACCCCTCCAAAAAATCCTGTTGAAATAAAGCTCTTAATTTTGATGATTACAAATGTTTATAACTAAGTAAAGACTTAACTTTTAATAAAAATCTTTGAAAAGCAATAGTAGTTTTATAAATGGCATTGCACATGATTAAAAAGGAAAATTGAAAGTTTATACACGTCAAAATATATGTCATTAAAGGTACAAAAATAATATAAGTGTTAATTCAACACTAAAACTCAAAATGACGGCGTGAACTGTTAACTGATAAAAACAAAACAAGCTCACTGTCAAAAGTTCGGTTGACCGAACTTGACAGTGGAATGCTAATAAAGCTTAGCCGAAGTATGAATCAAACCGAGAATGCCCACTGGAGTTTTAGTTGAAACACGACCAAAGTTTCAAAAAAGATCAACCGAACCTTCTCTGCCGAAAGTCAAGCACAACCGAATGCCAGAAAATCTCAAAGTTGCCAAATAGGTATGCTTTCTGGAATTGCAGTTTATAGACGACTAAAGTCTAACTTCGGTCAACTGAAGTTTCAAAAATGCAAGACCGAAGTTTAGGCACAACCGAATGTTTTAAGAAAGCAAAGCCAAAGTTTAAAGCCAGAACATAGCAAATAAATTGGTCTCTTGAAAATCAAAAGGATGACGACCGAAATTAATGTTCGGTCAACCGAAGTTAAATTTGGAAACGACCGAACCTCAGAAAATCAAAATAGAGCAACAACCAATGTCACTAGAATTTTAGTTAAACCTCAACCGAACCTCAACTTCAGTCGACCGGAGTTTGAATTTTAGATCTGGCACGTCAAAATCACATATCCAACGGCTGAGATTAAAAAAGAATGGGAAGTTCAGTGCATTTAATGCTGCAACATCTCTATTCAGATTGGGGCTTTTAAATCAACCCTTGAGGTTGTTGGGAAGATATTGAATTGTTCCAAAAACTTGTACTCCACCTAGCGTTCAATACTTCAATCATTGAGCATTCATTGTGAGTTTTTGATTAAGATCAAAAACACATAGAAGTCATACTATTCTCGATCAAGAAAGTCTTCATTGTATTTATTATATTGATTTAGAGTTGGAGAGCTAAACATTTCTCATTCATTGTAACCTATTGAGAGAATCACTATGTTTGATTATAAAAGACCCAAGAGTGGAAGACTATTGAAGTCTAGAAGAGTTCTAGTGTTTAAAGGTTTGGCAAGTATCCGCAAGCTTGTTAAAGATAGTGATATCCCAAGGAGAAGGTCTTGGAGAAGTGTACGTAGGCACAATTTGGCCGAACCACTATAAATAGTTTGTAATCTCTTCTCTCTACTCCTTATTGCTTATATATATATATATATATATATATATATATTTATGTGTTTGTGTAGAATTGCATATTTAGTTAATTGATTAAATCTTAATTGATCATTAAGTATAGCAAACTTATTTCATTCGTTCATAATTTGCTATTTAGCTTTTTAGCTAACAAAACCCTTTATTCTTTGTTAAATCAGTTCATATCACATGATCCACACCACAATATTGTAACATGGCTATGTGATTTGATTGAATAACGGGAAACGGTAATGTCACGGCTCTCAATGTTTCTGCCACGACTATTTAATACATGATATAGTAAATTGACGACTACACCCTCAAACAACATCGAATATTCTTTTGTCTTTTACCTCTTATACAAATATACTCCGTATATCTTTTTATTTTCCAAATCAACCACCTACCGTTAGCTCTGCCCAACGACACAATCTCTAGCTAGCGACCTTACGGTCATCATAATATTTCTCTCAGGAGTAGTGTTATACAAATAACTAATACTTATAATTTTTTTTCTTGCTCATATCATAGCCTCTGGTGACCTCTGTTTTTTTAACATATATCTCATTTTTTCTTTTCCTTGGTTTGGTGACAATTTGATCTGTCATGGTTGTAGTGAGATTGTCTTGTGCAAACAAAACACAAAATTGGGAAGAAAAAAAAATGGTAGTTGCAGATTAATCAAAAAAAAAAAAAATAGAGCGGTGGAGAATCTACTACTATCCACAAAACATGTGCATAACATAGATTTCTCTGTGTAGAATCCAAATCGCATATACTCAAAATGTCTCAAAGATCATGGATCTCCTATGGATTCAAGACATCAGGTAAAAGGAATGGTTAATTGGCCTTTGGGGCCTAAATGTTTTGGTGTAGTAACTGGTTCGGGAGGCAACAAAAATCAGATTCAGCATCGAAAATATCTATCCCCCCCATCAAAATAGTCGATAAAATTATTCTTCAATCTCTTCTTCCACGACTGCTTGGTGGTGGCATTTGGCTAATCTTCCATCTTCTCTTGTCTAGAGATTGTTGAACGAGGGTAAATGGGTCATATTCCATAAACAAAACAATGGAGTCGTGGTAGGAACAATTGGTGTTGTGGCTTTAATGGCTCCGTTGAATCACTCATTTAGTATATGGATATGCTTCCCCCAAAAACATTGAATTATTAATATTGGATATATCAATTTGTCAGAAAATGGGCCTTCCATGTTGATCATTTCAATTGGGGCGGGACAATACCCTTGTGCTTGACCCTTTATTTAAAAGGATCAACATACCTTCCAACCTCTCTCTTTTGTGAGCCTCACCTCCGAGCCTTTACAGATTATCTGAATCGTTCATTTTTTAAGTTTCACAGTAAATATCCATGTA
>BRYF01000027.1:9138586-9141086 GCA_030159135.1 Actinidia polygama | reverse complement strand
GTGTAAGAATCAGCTTAACCGAACATCTGTAACAAAATATGACCCCTTTTCGCGAGATTTTCCCCGATGAAATTTTTTCGTTTTGCATGCCGCTTTGATCTCTTTTTGCTTTTATTAGCTCCTATAACCTACAAAACACACACACAAAACATAATCAAACAAATATCTAACTAAAATAAAAAATTAAAACTAATATAAGTCTAACAAATTGTGAATTAAAGGCTTATAATTAATATTACACTTTTATGGTGTAATCAGTAACCTATTGAGAGAATCACTGTGAGTGTTTATAAGAGACACAAGAGTGGAAGACTAGAAGAGTTCCAGTGTGTAAAGGTTTGGCAAGTACCAGTAAGCTTGTTGAAGATAGTGATATCCCAAGGAAGTCTTGGAGAAGTGGACGTAGATACGGTTTGGCCGAACCACATAAATAGTTTTCAATCTCTTCTCTCTACTCCTTATTGCTTACATATATTTCTGTTTGAGTAGAATTACATATTAAGTTAATTAATTAAATTTTAATTAGTCATTAAGTATAACAAACCTATTTCACCCTTCATAGTTTGCTTTTTAATATCCACACCACAACATTGTAACATGGCCACGTGATTTGATTGAATAACGGGAAACGATAATGTCACCACTCTCAATGTTTCTGCCACGACTATTTAATACATGATATAGTAAATTGACGACGACACCCTCAAACAACATCGAATATTGGTTTGTCTTATACCTCTTATACAAACATAATCCGTATATCTTTTTATTTTCCAAATCAACCACCCACCGTTAGCTCTGCCCAACTACGCAATCTCTAGCTAGCGACCATACCGTCGTCATAATGTTTCTCTCAGGAGTAATGTTATACAAATAACTAATACTTATAATTTTTTTCTTACTCATTTCATAGCCTCTTGTGACCTCTGTTTTTTTAACATATATCTCATTTTTTCTTTTCCTTGGTTTGGTGACAATTTGGTCTGTCATGGTTGTAGTGAGATTGTCTTGTGCAAACAAAACACAAAATTTGGAAGAAGAAAAAAATGGTAGTTGTAGATTAATAAAAAAAAAAAAAAATATTGGAGCGGTGGAGAATCTACCTACTATCCACAAAACATGTGCATAACGTAGATTTCTCTGTGTAGAATCCAAATCTCATATACTCAAATGCCTCAAAGATCATGGATCTCCAATGGATTCAAGATAAAAGGTAAAAGGAATGGTTAATTGGCTTTTGGGGCCTAAAAGTTTTGGTGTAGTAACTGGTTCGGGAGGCAACAAAAATCAGATTCAGCATCGAAAATATCTATCCACACCTTCAAAATAGTCGATCAAATTATTATTCAATCTCTTCTTCCACGACTGCTTGGTGGTGGCATGTGGCTAATCTTCCATCTTCTCTTGGCTAGAGATTGTTGAACGAGGGTAAATGGGTCATATTCCATAAACAAAACAATAGAGTCGTGGTAGGAACAATTGGTGTTGTGGCTTTAATGGCTCCGTTGAATCACTCAATTAGTATGTGGATATGCTTCCCTTAAAAATATTGAATTATTGATATTGGTGCTGTGGCATCAAGGGGATCCCTGGAATCACTCGTTAAGCACGTGGATATGCTTCTCCTAAAAATATTGAATTATTGAGATATTGGATACATCAATTTGTCAGAAAATGGGCCTTCCATACTGATCATTTTAATTTTGCTGGGCCCAAAAAACATAGAAATCAATAATTGGGTTGGGGTGGGGTGGGGTGGGGTGGGGGGACAATAACCTTGTGCTTGACCCTTTATATAAAGGGATCAACATCCCTACCTACCTACCTCTCTTTTGTGAGCCTCACCTCCTAGCCTTTTACAGATAATTTGAATGGTTCATTTTTTAAGTTTCATAGTAAATATCCATGCATAAAATCTTGTGCTTGACCCTTTATATAAAGGGATCAACATCCCTACCTACCTTTCTCTCTTTTGTGAGCCTCACCTCCTAGCCTTTACAGATAATTTGAATGATTCATTTTTTAAGTTTCATAGTAAATATCCATGCATAAAATCAGTTTCGTTTGATATCGATAAACACATGACAAAATCCTATTTTATTTTATAAAATGGACTATCGATATAATTATAAATTTAAACCATCTATTTTATAAAATAAAATGTGATTTGTTCCTCATATAAAAGGCCTGTGAAGATGAACCTAAGTAACGGTTGGGGCAACTATTATTGTATTTGTTTTGTTAAATTTTTGTGGTCATTGTTATGAGATATTTTGTTATTAATTCTATTGATATATTTGAAAATTTTTATGAATTTTTATGATTTTTTAATGAATTTTTATGCTTATAGTCATAAAAGGTCTATGAAAATTTGTGACTATGTTGTGAATCAAAAATTAATTTTATGAGAATTTGTGATTAAATTATATTTTAATCTAGTTGACTTACAAAATGACAATTTTGATCAAAATATAATGGTGACATGTATAATCTCAGCTAC
>BRYF01000027.1:9113586-9116086 GCA_030159135.1 Actinidia polygama | reverse complement strand
TTGAGCTATTATTTGAATGATATTCTTGCCGGTTAAATATTTATCGATATGCGATCAGTTTTATTTTGGGTACAAATGATCAACTCTATAATATGTAAAAGATAGACGGTTCCGATCACCAAAATAAAACTCAAGTGGGTGTAAGATTGTCCAATACAAGACTTTAATGCCTCGGGATGTATTAAATTTCATTCGATCACGCGGACGCTGACATCCAATGATCTTCGATTTTGGTAACAATGATGAAATCACCGAGACATGAAATCCAAACCGTTTAGATCGAGCGTTGTATGAATTGATTTGGTAATGACCTTAAAAATTTATTCGTTCAATGCAATTGATGACAAACTAAGTCAAGTACTGTACCGGAATATATAGCAGTCACACAACCGCAACACAATCACGATGATCAAGATCATTAAGTTTGTTGTGGTATTTGATTAATTTGTTCTCGTAAAAATTTGGCTTGATTAAGTTTAGAATGCTTCTTGATCGGGATCAAATTTGTTATTTGAATGATACTTTTTGTCAACTTAAATGTTTATCAATATGCGATCAAATTTATTTTGGATACAAATGATGAACTCCATAATATGTTAAAGATAGACAGTTCTGATCACCGAAATAAAACTCAAGTGGGGTAAGAGTGTCCAATATAAGACTTTAATGCCTTGTGATGTGTAACGACCCAACACCAGGGCGTTAATTAATTGTCAATCCTCTATACACAAATCAGAGCGCTAAAAGCCTAAAATATTCAATATTTATTTATACAATGTCTTCAAAAGTTATTCATACAAATGATCATTAAATTTCAAGTCATTCACTTGACTCATCTCGCACTACCCGGACTTCCTCGTTCGCCTGAAAAATAAAATAAGCAGGGAAGTATACAATACAACTGGAATACGCTCAACGAATCAATAATTCATCAAAGACCTCATATCTGGTCTTTCCTGGTATGCAACTGGTGGCCGGTCTCGCCCACCTCACCTAGCCTTTCTGGCCTTATCCGGTGCTAGGGTTATTTGTAGGCTCACCTAGTCCATTCCATTCAATACCATGGCACTTTAGCCAACAAACATCATGATTTAAATAATGTCATGAATTTTAATTAATCACATGGATTTCAACAGATAGCACACTTGCCAATGGAGTACAAAATGAGATAATTTAAGAAATAACTCTGGAGTTTTAAAAATTATATTGTATATTTCTTGCTTACCTCAAATTGAAACCAAGATCATTAGATATGAAAATCTGGCTCCCATAATCATCATACTAAAATTTAAGCTCGATCTGACATAATGTCACTGTTGATCTATATTCTTATCTTTTATGATCAAATTTAAACACACTATATAATTTCTCCTTTTATCTCATTTAAGTCTCTGTTTACATTTCTCAATCTCACTCTTTATAACTTTGTCTTCACATAAGACAAAAAAGGAAACATGCGGCCATGAGTGAGTCATCCCTCGAGCTTGTCAATTTATTTCATATAATTACACTTTAACTCCTCTAATTTTTAAATAACTATATTATTTAAATATTCTTTTCAATTTATTCTAAAAGTTATGAAACATTCAATTTAACTCCAAAATATATTATATGGCTTAAATTTAATACCAAAAAGTCTTATTTCTGTAATAAAGTAAAGATAACTAAGGGTTTACAATTTGTTATTTGAATGATACTTTTTATCCTCTTAAATGTTTATCAATATGCGATCAATTGAGTGTCCAATATAAGACTTTAATGCCTTGTGATGCATTTAAATTTCATTCGATCACACGGACGTCGACATCTGATGATTTCCAATTTTGGTAACAATGATAAAATCACTTATAGGTGAAATCCAAATGTTTTAGATCAAATGTTGTAATAATTGACTTGGGAATGACCTTAAAAATCTATTCGTTCAATGCAACTGATAATAAACTAAGTCATGTATTGTACTTGAATATACAGTAATCGTGGAAATGCGACACAATCACGATGATCGAGGTTGTTGATTTTTTTGTGGTATTTGATTAATTCGTTCTAAAACAATTTTGGCTTGATTGAGTTTAGAATAATTATTGGTCGGGATAAATTTTGTTATTTGAATGATACTTTTTGTCCGCTTAAATATCTATCGATATACAATCAACTTTATTTTGGTTACTATTGATGTACTTCGTAGTATTTAATAGATGGACGGTTCTAATCGCTCAAAAATAAGTCAGATGGTGCTCAAGTGGTCTACAATAATTCGTTAATGCCCTAGGATGCGTTAAAGGTGATGTAATCACGTGATCATCAATATACGATGATCTTCAATTTTGGTGAAATTGATGAAATTAGTGAGACGTGAAATCCTAACAGTTCAGATCGAGAATTATAAAATTGGTTCTGCAATTACCTTTTAATTCCATATGTTTAATGTAGTTGTCTATAAACTAAGTCTTGTGTTGTAGTTGACTAAATATTAGTCACAAGACCGCGACACAATCATGAC
>BRYF01000027.1:9071086-9078586 GCA_030159135.1 Actinidia polygama | reverse complement strand
CCAAAAGAGAAGTAAGAACATGTATTGTGAATTCTATCGGGATCACGGCCATAACACGGAAGACTACTTCCATCTAAAGGAGCAGATCGCCGACCTTATCAAAAGAGAATATTTGAGGAAGTATGTAGTTGATCGCCCACCTTCCCATTTTCCAGAAAGAAGATATGGCGACAACTGTCCAACTACGGGAGACATATAAGTAATTCATGGTGGATTTGGATCGGGTGGGTGCTCAAATTCATCCAGAAAGAGGCATGCTAGGGGCGCCAGTGGGCGAGTTGAAGAGGAAATCTACAACCTCTCCTCGCCCGTTGTTGATGCTCATCTGCTTATCACCTTCAACAATGATGATTTAAGAGGCCTCCATCTTTTCCATGATGACGCTTTGGTCGTATCAGCTGTCATCGCCAACTTCAGTGTTCAGTGAATCTTGATCGATAATCGGAGCTCGACGGATATATTGTTCATCTCGGCATTTGAGAAAATGAAGATCGGACTAGATAAACTCCATCCCTTCCATACTCCATTGGTAGGTTGGGGAGGAAATATGACCCACCCGCTAGGATGGATCAAATTACCGGTAACTTTGGGAATAGAGCCACATCAGACCACCGTTTGACAGGATTTCATCTTTGTGGATTGCCCATTACCTTACAATGCAATTCTAGGTTACCCTACTTTGGGAGAGGTTAAGGCGATCACCTCAACCTACCACCTAAAGATGAAATTTCCTACTTCTACGGGGGTGGGCAAGGTAAGAGGCGACCAGAAAGTGGCAAGGCAATGTTTCATTTCAACAATGAAGACCGAAGTTTTCCCAGTTCCAAATAACCAATAGCAATGACAGATCGCCGACGTCGAGATGGAGCCTCTAAGGAATGAGGTGGAATTGGTTGTCTTAGTTGATCCCCGAGAAACCGAGAACACCAAACCCCTTGAAGAAATCGCTCCAATCTCCATACACCCAAACTATCAGATCGCCATGTTATGATCAGTACTGAACTAACCGACGACCTGTGTTCTGCACTGGTAGAATTCTTAAGGAAAAATTTTGACGTCTTTGCTTGATCACAAGGCGATATGTCTAGCATCGACCCTCAAGTCGGCACCATAAATTGTTCACCAATCTCGATCCCCCAGTTCGCTAGAAGCGAAGAAAATTCGCCCCCAAACGCCTAAAGGTCATCGAGGAAGAAATGTTTAAGCTCGTTAAAGCTAATGTCATCAAGGAGGCCCATTACCTAGAGTGGCTCGCCAATGTTGTCGTAGCCCCTAAAAAAGGATGAAAATAGAGAATATGTGTTGACTTCACCGACCTCAACAAGGCGTGCCCAAAAGACAATTTTCTTTTGCCAAAAATTGACTTGATAGTTGATGCTACGTCGAAACATGAGCTCCTAAGTTTCATGGACGCCTTCTCCAGTTATCATTAGATCAAAATATTTCCTCCCGACGTGGAAAAGACTTCGTTCATCACAGAACGAGGGTTATATTGCTACAAAGTCATGCCATTTAGGTTAAAAAATACTACGGCGACGTACCAGAGATTGGTCAATAAAATGTTCAAGTAATTTATTGGGAAGACGATGGAAGTGTATATTCATGACATGTTAGTCAAAAGTGTCAAGGCAACAGACCACATCGCTCACCTGAAAGAAGCGTTTGACATCCTACGAAAACATCGGATGATGTTGAATCTTTCAAAGTGTATTTTCGGAGTATCATCTAGCAAATTCCTTGTATTTCTAGTAACCAAGCGTGGAATCGAGGCAAACCCAGATCAGATTCAGTCACTCCTTGATATGAGTTCACCCAGGAATATCCACGAGGTGCAGCAATTGACTGTGCAAGTTGTCGCCCTTAATAGATTTGTTTCCAAATTAGCCGACAAGTGCCTCCTATTCTTTCAGATCCTGAGAAAAAATCAGACCCTCTAGTGGAATGAAAGATAAAAGACAGCATTTCGGCAACTCAAAGAGTATCTCGGCTCGCCACCCTTGCTCATTGTTTTAACCACGGGCGAGAAATTATTTGTATACCTTTCTATCTCGCCAACAACGATAAATGCTGTACTAATCCGAGAAGAAGAAAAAATTCAGAAACCAATATATTATGTCAGCAAAATTCTAATGGGAGCCGAGACTAGATATCTAAAAATCGAGAAGCTCGCCTACGCCCTCCTTATCGCCGCTAAGAAACTTTGCCATTATTTCCAAGCACATCCGATTGCCGTAATAACTGATCAACCTCTGAAACAAATTCTCCAACGACCTGAAACCTCGGGAAGGCTCCTCAAATGGTCCATCAAAGGCCAGGCCTTGGCTGATTTTATTGCTGAATTCACATATGACATCGCCGAGAAGCCCGAGGGCATCCTCGAGGTGGAAATCACCAAACAATTAAACTGAAGTGGGGACCTCGGCAGATGGGAACTGTTTGTGGACGGATCATCTAATCAGCACGGATGTGGGGTGGGACTTGTCCTGAAAACTCCCTTAGGCGAGCACATGGAATATGCCATCCGTATAGGATTCTGCGCCACCAATAATGAAGCCGAGTATGAAGTTCTTCTCGCCGGACTCATAGTGGCAATTGATTTGGGGTAGATTCTCTAGACGTCTTCAGTGATTCCTAATTGGTGGTAAATCAAGTTCAAGGAGACTACCTCGTGAACAATACAAGAATGATGGCCTACTTGGATGAAGTAAAATCCATGTTGAGGAAAATAAAAGATTTCAAAATTCACCAAATCCCAAAAGAAGAAAACAAGTAAGCCGATGCTTTGGGTAACCTCGCCTCAGCCTTTGACTTCATCTCGGATAGGAACATACCCCTGGAATTCTTAGTCAACCCAAGTATTGAGGTCGCCAAATCAATCTGTCTAATAGACTTCGTGCCGACATGGATGGATGACATCGTTGTATATCTCCAACCGAGAATGTTATCACAAGACAAGTTACAAGCTCGCCGGATCCAGTACAAGTCAGCAAAATTTTGCATCCTTAATGGAATCTTATACAAAAGGTCCTTTTTTGGTCCTTTCCTAAGATGCCTCCGACTTGAAGAGGCAGATTACGTCATGAGAGAAATTCATGAAGGTATCTGTGAAAATCATTTGGGAGCAAGATCTCTAGTTAGAAAAGCAATTAGACAAGGCTACTTCTGGCCTCAAATGGAGCATGATGCGGTAATGTACACTAATAAATGTGATAAGTGCTAGAGATTCGCTCCCGTAAGTCACCTCCCTCACATCGAGATAGTTCCAATAACTAGTCTATGGTCATTCGCCTAATGGGAAATCGACATACTCAGGCCATTGCCCCAGGCTCTGTTGTAGAGAAAGTTCTTGATCGTCGCCATCGACTACTTTACTAAGTGGATAGAGGTAGAACCTCTCGCCAAAATCACTGAAAAGAACACTAGGAATTTTATATGGAAGAACATCATATGCCGATTCGGAATTCCAAAAGTTCTCATATCGGCCAACGCCAGGCAGTTCGATAACGACTTGTTCAAACGATTCTGGTCGGATCTCGCCATCTCTCACCATTTTTTCTTGCCCGGGCACCCCAAGCAAATGGCCAAGTGGAGGTTACTAACAGAACCATCCTGAAAAACTTAAAAACGAGGTTAGAAAAGTCCAAAAGGGAATGAGTAAAAGACCTGCCAAGCATAATTTTGGCCTATCACACGACGAGCAGGATCCCCACGGGCGAGACACCTTATTCTATGGTTTATGGGACAGAATTAGTTATACCTGTCAAGATCAGAATACCAAGCTTCAGGATCTCATATTTCAATAAGAATAATAACAAAACCGTGCTGAGACTTAACCTCGATCTCCTTGATGAAAGGAAGGAAAAGGCTGAAGTACGCCAAGCAGCTTACAAACACTAAGTCGCTAGATACTACAACCAGAGGGTTAAGCACAAATCCTTTCTTTCAGGCGATCTAGTCCTATGAAAGGTCATACTATCTACAAAAGAACCCAACGTAGGTAAGCTCGGATCTACATGGGAAGGCACATACAAAGTTATCAAGGTATCCCGATCAGGAACCTATTGGATGGAAGATATGAACGGGAAGATACTCCCACACCCCTCGAACGTCAAGCATTTAAAGAAATATTACCAGTAAATTTTGTTCTTGCCACGGTGCTTTCCCGGATTTCTTGTAATAAATCGCCAGTCTTAAGGAGCAGGGCCGATGTTGCCCTCATTCTTCTCCCCTTTCTCGCCAGCCCGAGCCGTTTCTTCCTCCTTGGCCAAGTCGACGTCTATCTCCATGCTCGCCAACTCAAGGCCAAGATTGGGATGATGGCGAGCAAGCTACCTCTTGTAGAAGTCAAAACCCTCACAAAATTAAATGGCAACTGCATCTGTAACTACCTCTTTGAACTCAGGCGAGGACTTGAACTCGTCAACGGCTAGCTTTTGAGCTAGGGCCAACTTCCTGGAAAGCTCAGCACCTCGGACTCCAACAGCACCATAGCCTCAAACTTCTCCTTCAGCTCGGCCTCAGCCTTCACCGCCCAATCGCTCAGTTCGGTCTCGATTTTTGTCGCCCGTTCACTCAACTCGGCCAAATCGGCCTCTGCCTTTAAAGCACGATTCTAGGCCTTAACCATCCCAAGTTCGGCCGAGTCTGCACGGGCGAGTTAAAAGTGGTAATCGTTCTGATAGTCTTGGCTGCGAAGAGTGAGGGCAGAGACGGGCAGCACTGCTTGCTATAAACAACCCTACCTGAGCGCCCGGAGTAGGAAAATTACAAGAAACAATGTAAACTGCCAAGTACCTGGCCAAGGGCGTGAAAAGACTTGATGACTAGTTCGTCCGTACTGAATTGATCCACCTTCTCCTTGTCAGCGGGCAGGATCACGCTGGACAATTTTTTTTGCGCCAATGGGGCGCTTGATAATACCTAAGCCCCGGGGCCTAAGTTTCGACCCAGCGACGTAGATGGACCCTCTACTAGCGCCGATGGTCGCCAAGCTACACAACTATTCCCCTGCTGGATTTAACCTTCTTAGGCGGGGGCGGCAACATGGCTTCTTTGCCCCTGCTCAACCTTCTCGATGGGCGAAGAGTCGTGGGTGCCTTCTCAAGGCCTCTTCTCCTGGATCACTATCTCCTTCAATAGCAGGGTAGCCTCCACTCTTGAGCCGGCGTCCTTGGTCGCGGCTTTCTTTTCTCCCACCCTTTTGGTGAGAGTGGTCAAGGTGATCTGAGAAGACATTGCTGCAAGATCAAAACAAACATCAGACGACGAAAGAAAAAAACTTAGAAAAGTTAAAGGTAATACCATCAGATCTAAGCTCGGGGGTAGCCCTAACTCTAATCCGGACTCCAACTCAAGAGTCCGAGCTGAAGCTCGAAAATCCAGATAAAGGATCCCTTGGCAAAAGGTCCGGGAAAGGATCCCTAATTTTTCCCCCCAACCACCTAAGCAAAGTCAGATCCAGAATGTCAAGAAAAACCCTCCTAGCTATTCTTCCTATTTCCTCCATAATAACTCCTAGGTATTCGACGGAGTCACTTTGGACAGGACTATTGCGCGGAAGGTCACCTAGGGAGGGATAAGACTCACCCTCGTTGCCTGAATTACTTTTGCCTCCCTCCGATTAGGCATTGTCGCCACCGCTAGACGAGATCTCCATACGTCCGCAGGCGAAGTACTTCTGGAAAGTCTTGGAAGAAAGGACCTTCGAGACCTCAAAATAGCCCCAGGGTGTATCTTGTTGAGAACCTCGGGCATCTGGTTGACCTGTTTCTCTGCAAATAATCATCAACGTAAGTAAGGAGAGCTAAAATATGTGGAAAACAAAATTAAAGTAAATTAAAGCAAGGGGACCTACCTGGCACGCCCCAAGACTCGCAGGATTCCTGCACCCGGGGCCATGCTCAAAAAAAAATCTCACTCATCTCCTGAGGCAAAGAAGAACCTTTTTTTTTTTCATCCTTTGACGTTGCTCGGTGCTCCTCTCAGTATGTTCTTGTCGAGTCTGGACTTGAAGTAGTACCATCTCGATTCTGGCAGAAGGCTGGAGGAGTACATGCACCTAAACTCATCGCAAGACATGTGACGTTTGAAGTGTCTCCAAATAACTAACGAGCGGATAACACTTTGCCAGGCATTGGGGAAAAGTTGGGCAGGACAAATTTTGTAGTGGTTCAGAATCCTTCTTACGATAGGATGGATATGGAACCTCAAGCCAGCCTCGTAAAAAGCCACCTCGCTTGGGTGAGCAGACAAAATTGTCTTGCCCTCTTTAGGAATCCTTGTTTGGACTCCAGGAGGAAAAGAATATATTTCCCTAAGATGATCTAAATTGCCTTGGGTCATTATGTTGACCTCCTTGGCAAGATTAGAGGTGTCCATATTAGCGGGGTATATTGCTGTGAATGAAGTCCCCAAGGGGCAAATAGGGGGATTGGTTTACGTCGTAAGTCATATAGGATTTTCCTCCCAAGTGGTCAGATATCCAAGAAGGCAAAGAATTCTCAAAACTGTCTCCTAACTCAGCCTTACTGGACATGCACTAATCCTAATGAAAACAAAAGGCGAACATATACTTACTGAAGATTGGGAAAAGGCGAGTTGTAAGAGGCGAGCTGTTTGGGGTGAGGTGCACATCAAAGTAGGGTCAGCACTTTGGCAACAATGAACGAAAACGGATGGGGGGTCCCCTATATTTACAGAACCCTGGGAGGGCCAGGATCCATTTGAGATGAAAAACCGCCGTACCCGCCGCCCGGGCTGTTCTTCCTGCCAAAAAACGTTATTTCACCATTAATGCACTCACCCACGTGGCCGTCTCTAGATAAAGCGCATTAACTGCATCCGCCACGCGGCACCTCCAAAAGAAGCACCATTGAAGCGCATCCACGTCACTCGCTAGCAGTTGTCTCCCATAATGCTTGTAACATCCGTTGATACTCGGAGGTCCCAAGTGTTTCACCTCAGAACTCCGAGTAGGGGGGCTCCTAATGTGGGGTAAAACTTTCGTACCTTGCCAAAGGCACACGTTGCCTACCTTCAAGAGAATCTTCATTATACCTCGCCATGCTCATTCATTCACCACCGGGCTTTCTTCATTTTGCCAATGGGCGAGGAACTGCCTCATCGCCAGATCGCCAAAAAGCTCTCCAACCTCCGTATCATAGATGGGTGAGGTGTTGGACTAGTTCTCTCTCCATTTGAACTCCATCCCCTTCAGTCTTTCATCTCCACAAAGAAACTACCTTCGAAAGAAATTCTTTCTTTCTCAACACCTATAATCACGGGATATCCTCTAGGTGTCATGTCACCTTGTTAAATCTCCTATATCTCCGGGATATATTACCATACTTGGCCATCCGAGAATCACGCCGCAGTTTTCTTACACGACTCTCCATTCTCCATCTATATAAAGGCCACTCCCCCACATTATGAGGTACAGAATTTTAATTCTGGCACGGACTGATAGCTCTACTTGTTCATTGCTTAGCTTTTGATCACCTT
>BRYF01000027.1:9043586-9048586 GCA_030159135.1 Actinidia polygama | reverse complement strand
ATGGCATTTACTTGATTGCAAACAATGGTTCATTGATTACTTCTTTGTATGTTGAAATAATGGTGGTCAAACTCCTCTTGGAAATGATTTTCAATTAATAGATCGAAATTTTGTATAAAACACCCGATCAAAATGATGTAACAGTGACAAGTTTTGATTAAATGATTAAATCACATAAAATAGTTTAAAAACTTAATTATATACACCCAATCCACTTTGGGAATGGCCTTAAATTAATGACATACACTCCACATTTATTTATTTATTTTATGTATATTTTTCTGTGGGTTAATCCTAATACATTTGTTAAATATACAATTACAACACACAATGTTGAGTATTTTAGTTTGAATGAAACAACCCCCGAAAAATCCCTTTATTCTTTGTTAAATCAGATCACATCACACGATCCACACCACAATATTATAACATGGCTAGGAGATTTGATTGAATCACGGGAAACGATAATGCCATGGCTCTCAATGCTTCTGCCACGACTATTTAATGAGTAGTGCTATGGGTACCCCAATGTTGCACCCCAAATGCACATCTGAGTGAGGTGGTGCATTTGGATTGGCTGGGTGTGGGGTCCACCTAGTCATATCAGCCAATCCAAATGCACCATCTCACCAGGTGTGCATTTGGGGTGCAACATTGGGGTACCCATAGCATTTTCCCTATTGAATACATGTTGTAGGAAATTGACTACACCCTCAAACAATATCCAATATTCCTTTTGTCTTATACCTCTTATACAAACATACTCGTGTTGTGGTAGAAATTTGGGGGAAAGCAACCAATAATCAGAATTGCTCTTAAACTCGGTATTGACCTCGGTAATGGCCTAGACGACCTGTGCAAGGAAACAAATGTTACTGATCGGAGTGAGGCCGCTACAAACCCCTCCGACGTGAAGATGAGATCAAGGCGAGCAAGCTAGACAGAGTAGAAAAAATATCAGAGCTCTTAGAGTGAGAATGCAATTGTTTTCGTACCTCTTTATGGTGGGGGGGGGGGGAGCGGCCTTTTATAGATGGATAATGGAGTGCTGTGCGAGAAAATCACGACGAAATCATCGAGTAACTAAGTATGGAAGTCAATCCCGAGGATATCAGAGGAAAAGGAGAGGGATACCATATGGAGCTAGTATCGTGAATGTAGGAGTCCAAAAGGAGATGGAGTCTCACGTTAATCTTATCCTCAGGGTAGTTGGCGAGCTGGTCCACCTCGGTCTTTTGCGATCAGGTTAGTTAGGGAGTTTAGGCGAGTCCAATATCGATCATGAGAGATGTTGGCGACATGACCATGTTGAGCAACATGCTCATCTCGAACTATCTGCAGGTGGAGAATTTTTTCCTCATCACTCCGTATATCTTTTTATTTTCCAAATCAACCACCTATTGTTAGCTCCGCCCAACCACACAATCTCTAGCCATTGACCAAACCATCACCATAATATTTCTCTCAGGAGTAATGTTATTGTAAGGGGACAAATTATACAATGACGTAATCCGGTCTTGCTAGGGCAAGGACCTTCGACGGGCTATCGCTAAGGAGCAAGCTCGTCGGTCCCCTGCGCCGAAGCTCGGTGCAGATACGCAGGTGTCCATCCTCGATTTCTTTTCCTCTTTTCATATAATAGCAACCCCGCAGTTATACAAACAAACAATACTTACAATTTTTTTCTTACTCATATCATGGTCCTTTCGTGACCTCTGTTTTTTTAACATATATCCCTTTTTTTTCTTTTCCTTGGTTTGGTGACAATTTGATCTGGTTGTAGTGAGCTTGTCTTGTGCAAACAAAACACAAAGTTGGAAGAAAAAAAATGGTAGTTGTAGATTAATCCCAAAAAAAAGGTTGGAGCGGTGGAGAATCTACTACTATCCACAAAACATGTGTAGAATCCAAATCTCATATAACACTCAAAATGCCTCAAAGATCATGGATCTCCTATGGATTCAAGACATTAGGTAAAAGGAATGGTTAATTGGCCTTTGGGGCCTAAAAGTTTTGGTGTAGTAACTGGTTCGGGAGGCAACAAAAATCAGATTCAGCATCGACAATCTCTATCCACCCCTTAAAAATAGTCGATAAAATTATTCTTGAATCTCTTCTTCCACGACTACTTGGTGGTGGCATTTGGCTAATCTGTCATCTTCTCTTGGCATCTCCAATCAATCTTCATAGTTTGTAACTTCTTGAGATGTCTCTTGTTCATCTCATTTTCGAATCTCTTGTTCATCTCATTTTCGAAATCTTGATGGTCGGTGTTCTGTGGTCTGATTTGGATTTATCAAGAAAGGGAGATAGATTGAGATTTTATGTGTAATAGAAGGAGAAATGGATCTGGTTCCATAGACAAAGAAAGCAATAGTATTATTTTGTAGAGAGATAGGACCATTGAAGAGAGAGAAAGTGGAGCAGGGGGAGGAAAAGTTGAACGAGGGTAAATGGGTCATATTCCATAAACAAAACAATGGAGTGGTGGTAGGAACAATTGGTGTAGTGGCTTTAAGGGCTCCCTTGAATCACTCATTTAGTATGTGGATATATGCTTCCCCAAAAAATATTGAATTATTGATATTGGATACATCAATTTGCCAGAAAATGGGCCTTCCATGTCGATCATTTTAATTTTGATGGGCCAAAGAAACATAGAAATCAACAATTGGGGTGGAAAATACCCTTGTGCTTGACCCTTTATATAAAGGGATCAACTCCCCTCCCTACCTCTCTTTCGTGGGCCTCACCCCGAGTCTTTACAGATAATCTAAATCGTTCATTTCGTAGGCTTCGCAGTAAATATTTATGCATAAAATTAGTTTCGTTTGATATCTATAAACACATAAAAAAATCCTATTTTGTTTTATAAAATAAACTGCCGATATAATTATAAATTTAAACCGTCCATTTTATAAAATAAAATGCGATTTGTTCCTCATATAAAAGGCCTGTGAAGATGAACCTAGGAAACAGTTGGGGCATCCATTATCCTATTGGTTTGTTAAATTTTTGTAGTCATTGTCATGAGATATTTTGCTATTAATTCTATTGGTATGTTTGATAAATTTTATAATTTTTTATGATTTTTTAATGAATTTTTAATGAATAGTCATAAAAGGTTTAAGAAATTTTGTGATTAAATTATATTTTAATCTAGTTGATATACAAAATGACCGGTTTGACCGATATAAAATGGTGACATGTACAATCTCAGCCACACAATAAGTACAAATGATATGAGATGTGTAAAAATCACTAGGCTTAATTAAATTGAAAATTATTTTTTCTCATGCATTGGAGAGGGAGGCGGAGGAGGGAGGAATGGCTATGTAAGCCATTGCAAGGCCCACTTGAATATGGTTCTTTCGTTTATGCACTTTAAGTCAAATGTTAATATGATTTTTTCGTTCATGTCTTATTAAATTAAGTGGCAAAAAGAAGTCATGTGGCCTCACGAAAAGAGGCAACATGCCTATTAATTGAAAGAGAGATAACGGAAGGGATATATATTGATACTTGAAAACTTAAAGGGTTGACAGACATAATTAAAAGTAATTAGTGCAAAGTAAAAATTTGATAAAATTGCAAATACAACCTTGACCAGATTAAACACAACGAGTAAAGTTACAATCACACATATTTATATACACACTAGCACAAAACTCTCACACCATATGAGAAAAAAGGTTTTGAATCAATGAGTTCAATTTTGTGTGTTACAATGGCATATACATGCACATTTGTTTCAGGTCTTGAGGAGGTGAGCTTCAACATCTTTGGTGAGAATAGTTGCAAAGTCCAGGTACTGATTTGGAGGTGGAGTGGCCTCATTTTTCTTCCCATATTGCAAGGTCCATTTCACCAAACAACCTTGACCCTTAGTTGTAACTTCAATTGAGGCCTTAAAGGTCTTGTAATGGTTCAAGATCTCCCTTTCCATTACCTAGAAAGTGACTGACGTCTTGGGCCATGATCAATAGCTTCAATTCTCTTCTTTGCAGATTGAGAATCCCCTACTAATGCCATACAAAACGAAAGTGGTGTTAGCTGGGCATATATAATAAGTATCTAAAGCCTATTCATTGTGGATTGGTTATTCGTTAGCAAGGGCTTAGTTTACGATGTCCGCATTTGGAAGCCCTCTTCATCATAGAACTTTAAATTGTAAGGCGTTTCCACTCTAATTAGGTATCACGTCCCGCCTGAAGTATTTCGTCAAATTCTTATGTTGAAAACAACTTAATTTGTTCACTATCTTATAAGTAGATGAATATTATTTATTGTTTTGGTTAATCCACAAAACGGTAATTAATATTCAACGCTCTTGCTCGTGATATAAAGGGTCTTACAATTTTCTCCCTAACACATAAAAATAGCAATATCTGTATAAATAATTTCCCATAGAAGATAAGAGTTCGTCAGTACCACCCCCACCTCCACCATTCCACCACCATTCCCACTGCCACCCCCACCTAAACATCACTATCAACGCCACCACCACTCCTTTAGAAATTAAATTATATTTTAAATTCTAACTTCACATTCATATCATCAAACAACTTAATTTAATTCAGCGCTTCAAATTTTTATGACATTTTTTTAATTAAAATATTAATTTTTAAATTTCAATTTTATCAAACAACCCCTCCAACAACTTAATTTAATTCAGCGCTTCAAATTTTTATGACATTTTTTTAATTAAAATATTAATTTTTAAATTTCAATTTTATCAAACAACCCCTCCTTGTGCAATAGTGGAAAATTACCTGACACATAGTTCTAGCACTTGAACACTCTTTATCTTATCTGGGCAGGCCTTTGGCATGAGGAATGATTTCGTAGTAAAGGCCTCAAAATATTTGTCTGCTGAGCAATTGAATTTTTCTACAACCAAGAAGAGACAATTGCAAGTAGTAACTGGCTTGCACTATTGCCTTGGCTTTTATAGAAGATAGAGTGTATTAGCAAGGAGAGGGGGGGGTACGGACGCATCC
>BRYF01000027.1:9013586-9016086 GCA_030159135.1 Actinidia polygama | reverse complement strand
AAGAGAGATTAGGTGCTTAGGGCCCGTTTGGCAAGGGGATAAGGAGGGGGGATAATTTTTCCCCCCGGATGTTTGGCTGACGGATAACTTTTTCCCCCGGATAATTTTTAGACCAGCAGGTGGATAAAGGCGGATAATTTTTGGGTGGCTTAGACCATAACTAAAAGTTATCCAAGGGGATAAGGGGGTGGAGGATAAGAAAAAAAAATATAGAGAGAGAAACAGAATGTATATTTTTATTTTTATATATATATATAGAAATAAAATATATATTTTTCATATCTAAATATTTTATATTTTGTTTCTCTATATGTATTTTCTTCCTTAGGACCCTTATCCACCTATTCTAAATTTTATCCAAACAAAGTTAAAAGTTATCTCCCTTCAAAAGTTATCCCCCTCTAAAATTTATCCCACCTTTAAAAGTTATCGCCCTCCCACATCCTCCAGCCAAACGAGCCCTTACAGTACTCTCATCAACCATGACAACCAACCTCCTTTGGCGAGGGGTTATTTGATTCTCTTAAGAGTATTATTTTACATTATTCAATAAATAACATATCTGCACATGTATTGTTCATAACTCAGACAAAAAAATCAATAGAATCTATTATCAATTAGACCAATCACTTTAAGATTAAGGTACCATTAGAATTTTCTATAAGAGCATTAAATAATTTCTCCCCTTTTTGACTCGTATTTATGTGATTCAAGCAAACATTCATGTTATGGGGAAAACCCCTTCTCAATGAACGCACAAAACAGGAGCCTGTAAACACCTGTATTCTCACACCCAAACATAGAATCTTTTGAACCATTCACAGCTTCTACTTGAAGAAATAGCTCCCCTCTTGTCCAACCATTTTTTGGAGTTTTTTATGGTTTTGGTTGAAAAAAACACATTCCAAGGAAGTTTCTATAGCATCTTTTCACAGATCTTTAAAATGGTGAAAAGGATCCAAACTAAAGTAGATATACTATATAGACATATAAAATACTGTATTTTCTACTGTGAGTGAGATCAGATGGATGTCTATGCATGGACAAGTGCTTTGGGTGGACCTCTAAAGTGGCACCAGCTAATAGAAAATGACAATGTGAGTCAATGGATTTGATGTCTACTACTATAAGTTTTAGTAATAAAGAAAGGTGGGGCCACAACGGTCCTTTGAGTACAATGGGCACCCCACCGGCCAGTGATTGTAAAGGCAACCTAAATATTTCTCTGCGCACCAACTCCCGTAGAAGCATGCTCATATGACTAGGTTGTTTTGGCTTTGAATTTTGGCATGTTAAAGCCAAAATTTGGCTTGCAGTGCTAGTTTTTCATATTTTTTTGGGGGGTAATGTTGCATTATTGGTCCAAAAAACAATAATTATTTTTTTACTATTGAATCAAAAGCATCAGAAATTAATCAAAAAATATTACTAATAATAACATAATAAGCATTAATTATGTTTGCAATGCTTTAATTTGCTTAACCAACGGAGTAATATTTTGTCTTTTCTTTTCAAGATTTGATAATATTAAAAGATTTGACAAACCAATCAAGATATACATTGGAAACTATGCTCTGACAATAGTGGGTGTATTGAGAAATTCTTCATATGACCAATTTAAAATCACACGGATTGAACTCTCATGTCACTTTCTTACAAGTACATACGTGTTATATGACAGTGCGTGTGATTGGTGCACGTGAGCTAACACATCAAACGATATTTAAATATTATATTTAAATATGATCGGTTTTGCTAATCACTACTTAAAATTTATATAAACATATTAAAATATGTGAAGAGTATATAAATATTCATAAAAAGTTTACATTAATCATAATTAGCAGTAAGTTAATTATATATATATATATTTATATGTATGTATGTGTATTTTTTGTGCTATATGTTGGGATGCAATGTCCTAAACTATGAAAAAGAGTGTTGGTCAGGCAAGGCAGCCATTCTCCCCGTTGAGCATTTAAGGTCGAAAACAGTAGGGACTTGCAGGAATAATCAATCAAAGTGAAAGAGCCCAAAGACCTAACCCAATTCATTAAATTAAACTCTCTCTGAGTAGTTAATATTATATTATTAAAGCATGAACAACCATTCATTGCCGTTGGATTGTTTTTCTGTTCCAAGATCTGGTACTACTATACGGTCGGGATTCTTTTGTCTGACGAAATGGGGTTTCTCCACTATAAAGCATTAAATTTTGGATATGACAACCATTATTTTTTTATCAGTACTATTTTTTTAAAAATACTATAGAAATTTATAAATTTTATTATATTTTCTAACAAATTATGATTTTACTTTGACCCTATACTTTGGGCCACGTGCAGATTATTCTTGATATTTAAAAACAACTAATAATTACTTTTAAATTAGGATAAGGATTTCTTACAATAAGGGCAGCAGAAAATCTTGTTACCTTGTAGAGGTGATAGATTTTGAATGGACACTTGTTAAAAATTAATGGATAGAATTTAAAAAAAAA
>BRYF01000027.1:9006086-9008586 GCA_030159135.1 Actinidia polygama | reverse complement strand
AGCTACAACAAGAAATGTAAAAGGACAAAGGGTATAGCCATTCCATAAAAAAAAAAGTCCATATATAGCACATCACATAACACATTTACCATGGATTAATTCTTGGTCTCAGATTTACCAGTACCACTGAGTTTGTGAATTCAACATTGGGTTGTCATTTCATAGTTATTGACGAACAGATACGGACGGTTCCTGTATGTATATAAATATCATTCAGTACATGCAAATGAAATTTGTACTCTTTAACATATAAACATGACAAATGTGTATGATTGACAGCTAAATTCATGCGTGGTGGGATGGATCAAACAAACCATACATAATTTTACTCGTTACAAGAAAATTATATACTAGTGCACGTGCTAATTCAAGAAATAACATGAGTTATCATGGATTAAAATATTGTTGCAAATTGATGGGATGATAATTAGTGGCGGAGCTAGAATTTTAGCTTAGAAGGAGCCTTATATTTATAAGGGTTGGATCTACTAAATGTAGAATAAAACCCCCCAAATCTAATTCTAATTAATGATGTGTATATTGCTTAAATTAATTTATAGATCTACATTTTATCGCTTATATTAAATGAATTAATTTTTAATATTCCAAAGCTATTCCAAAATTGAAGTTCATAAATTTCTCTCATCAAACTCAACCAAATCTCTCTCTCTCTAAATGGATATAAGGTGATATAGAAGTTAAAAGTCATAGAATTTTGTTGAAAAATAAGGAATAAAAAAATGACACATATTTAATCACGTGTCTATTATATTTTAGGGGGACGAAATGAAAGACATTTAAAAAATTATAGGCTAACTACAATTTTTTGAAAGGTGGGGGGGAGGGGCATGTGCCACTCCTGAGCACATGCTAATTCCGCCCTGATGACAACTGTTATCTACTTTCAAATGTGTGGTATTTATTTTCAAGTTATGAACAGAAATGTTAATATATTTTAAAAAATTATAATGGAGAAGCTTTGTAAAAGGCGGGCACGGAATATAGTTAAATGGGTTGGATATCAGTTTCTCCACAACAAATAAGTGCATGGGCCAATAAAGCCCTACTCAACGGGGAGAGCATTGGAGACGCGACGACTGGTGCGATTGAAATGGTGTTCGCTAAACGTAGAGAGAAAAGGGCAACATTTTTTTTGTGAAAGAGGGGGGAAAAAAACGTGAAAGAAAAGTGAGGGTAGTTTCGGAATTAATTATTCAGTCAGGACCTTGATAGGTATGCTTAGTAGGCCGGGTCTTAAATGAGAATAAATCCATTGGATAGGATCCGGCTGCAAATGCCCCGTTTTTTGGTCGTGGATATTGTGTTTATTAGTTGTCACCTGTTTTGGTTGTTAGAAATGGGCTTTAATTTTGGGCGTACCCATGCAAGATATAACGGGTTGAATCTTTAATCAAATTGGGCCTGAGCCATCACTGTGGCCCAACCAACGTGCATGATGTCCTGCCATGTTTCACGTCTGGCGTCTTGTAACAATTATTTTTGTAACAAGTCCTATCCACAATGGATTTTTAAAGCCCATTACGTGGCACCACCTCTACCCGAATTTGGTACTCTCCATACCTTCTAGTGGGTCCTACTCTCGTGCAATCGATGATCCAAATTGTTCATCTCATAGGTCTCGCAGTAAAAATTATTCATGCAAATAATTAATTTTATCGGACATTTATAAACATAAAAATAAAACGCATTTTTTCCTATAAAAACAAACAAATTGCCGAATCATGTAAAATTTATTTCTCGTAATTTTTTAGTATTATTTGTTCATTTCATTCATCGTTCTGTTTTAATCATTAATTTGTTTGATCTCATTAAATCACACAAAGAGGAAAAACGATATTATTTTCGCTACAGATTTGGAGTTCATTTTTCAACAAGTGGTATCAGAGATATGTCTATTTGTATTCTTGTGTTGATTATGATGGATGAGAATTTAGTTGGTGGTATGATTAAATTAACATCGTCGAATTGTTCGATATGGAAGCCTATGATGGAATATTTGGTATATACAAAAGATTTGTATGATCCCATCGAAGGTGATATAGACAAATCCATCGACAAGTCTAATAAAGATTGGACCACGATGCACATAAAACGTTTGCGGCGATTTGGTAATAAATTGATCACAGTGTGTTCCATCAAGTTTCTTAGGAAACGAAAGCAGTTGTGCTATGAAAAAAATTGGAGATTGTATAGACACAGTATTTGAGCGTCTGAGCAACTTTCAAAGCTTAGTGAAAGAATTGACAATTATGAAGATGAACTTAGATGATGAGGTGCATGCAATATTCCTTCTTAGTTTCCTAGTAGACAATTGAAAAATATTGGTTGTGTCACTAAGCAATTCACCCCTCAAAGAAGCTAAACATGGATACGATTAAGGACAATTTGATCAATTAAGAAGCTAGAAGAAAAGAGTTTGGAACTTCTTCTGAGGTAAAGGCTCTTGTTACACTGAAACAAAGTAGTAATTAGGGGAGAA
>BRYF01000027.1:8983586-8991086 GCA_030159135.1 Actinidia polygama | reverse complement strand
ATAATTCGTATTTATGAACTAATATACTTATTTTTGATTCCTTAACTTGGCTAGTTCCCTTGTGGGTAACTTTTAGTTTATCCCAAATCTCCTTAGTGGTTTCACATTCGAAGATTCGAATAAATTCATTTACAATATAGAGTATGAATAGTTTTACTAAGCAAGCCACTAGAATTTCAATACAATCTTTATCGAAGTTCAAGTTTGGTTGACCAAAGTTGTCGATTGAAGTTTAAAAAGTTGATCCTGCATGCCCAAATCAAGATCTAACGGATAGGATTCAATCAGAACGATTAGATTAGAAACATTAAATGCTGCAACGACTCTAATCTACTTTTGGATTATAAATACAACCATTTGAGGTGTTGGAGAATTATTGAAGTGTCATAAATTTTTAGAAACAATTATATTCAATATTTCAATCTCTTGATCATTTATTGTGAGTTTTAATTTGTGAAAGTTAGATCACTCTAGAAAAAAAAAAAGAACTTCATTGTAGTTGGTGAGCTAAGAGTTACTTCAATTTTGAAATCTTGTTGAAAGAATCACAATAAGTGATTGTAAAGTTCCCAAGGGAAGGAGTCACTTGAAGATTAGAAGAGCTCTAGTATTTGTAAAGGTTGCCAAGTATCTGCAAGCTTGAAGATAGTGAATTTTCAAGGAGAAGATTGAAAAGTTAACGTAGGTCAAGATTTGCCAAACTATAAATCGTCTACACTCTTTCCTTTTTTCTCTTTTACATTGCTCATATAATTGCTTAAACGAAGAGTGCATTGTTACTATAGTTATTAAGAATAATTTTTAATTGGGCACTAATCATAGCAAATCTACTCAAGCAAATAATTATGCATGCTGGAACATTATAGAAAATATGCCTATTGTACCTACAATATAATCGAAAAATGAGAGGTTTCAAAACCTCATAATGAATGGACTCCTTTGGATACAAAGAAAAAAGATAAAGGATTCACTATTTCAAACATTAAAACCGACCATGGTAGAGAACTTAAAAATAAGTCTTTTACTAAATATTGTGATGAATTTAGAATTGGGCATAATTTCTCAGTCCCTAAATTCCTCAACAAAATGGAGTTTTTGAGAGAAAAAATAGGACTTTAGAAGAATGGCAAGAACAATACTTTTTAAAAATTCTCTTTCAAAATACTTTTGGACCGAAACGATGAACACCACATGTTTTATCATAAATCATGCCATGATTAAACCAATTCTAAAAAAACACCGTATGAACTATGGAATGGAAAAAAATCGAACATAAGTTTATTTCATACCTTTGGGTGCAAATATTATGTATTAAACAATGACAAAGAAATTTAAGAAAGTTTGAGTCAAAATCAGACGAAGCAATTTTATTGGGGTATTCAACTATAAGAAAAACATTTCATATTTTTAATAAATGAACCTTGGTAGTTGAAGAATCTGTACATGTAATATTTGATGAATTTAATGATCTATATTGCAAAGATATTTTAAGAAATGTAAAAATTAAAGAAAATATAAAAAATATTAAAATTACGCAAGAAATTTAAGAAGAAGCCAGTGAGAAAGACATACAACTAAAAGTAGTCCTACTTCAACTTGAGACTCAAAAGCAAGATGTTGAAAATTTAAATCTTCCAAAAGAATGGAGATTCGTTCATAACCATCCAACGAATCTCATTATCGGTGATCCATCAAAAGGGGTAACAACTAGAAGCTCTATAAGAAATATTTGTGAAAATCTTGCATTTTTATCACGAATAGAACGTAAGAATTTTTATGAAACTGAATTTGATGAACATTGCCTTTTAACAATGCAAGAAGAACTTAATCAATTTGAAAGAAGCAAAGTTTGGACACTAGTATTTAGACTAACCAATCACCCAATATAGTAGGTACTAAATGGGTATTTATAAACAAACTTGATGAATCCAAAATTATTGTTAGAAATAAAGATAGACTTGTTGCACAAGGGTATAGTGATTTGCATCATATATTGTAATTATTTAATGAATTTTCCTTTCTTTTAAGTTTTTTTATGGAGATTTGTTATGCAGTTTATTATGTTTTGGAGCACAAGTATGTTGAACTATTTTGCAGGCCAAAACAAAGTATAAATAATACTCGAAAGTTAGGATGAAATTGAAGCTTAAAAGGCCAAGGACCAGAAATTCGACTGGTAGAGGATTTTCCTCTACCGGTTGAATTTGAGCAGAAAGTTTGGAAACAAAGTTCTACCAGTCCAGCTTCAGAGTCCAACCAGTCCAAGATCAGCAAAAGACTATTTGACATACCCCACAACCGAAATCTCTACCGGTCGGGCTGGTGCGGAGGCCAAAGTCAATAAAAGGAGCATGATATTTCTCATGTCATGATGAAAGAAGAAAAGTTAGCAGCAAGAAGAGGAATATTGCTTGGTTCAAGAAAATAGGAGTATTGGGCCCCCAGGGAGTAGCTCAGTTGGTTCATAGGTGGTAGATTGCACCCAAGAGCGCAGGTTCGAGTCATGGCAGCCGCAGTGTGGGAGTTTCACTCATGAAATATTGGGTGGGCTCCTTGTGGGCACTATGCACTGAGCCTCCCATCTGTTGGGCCGCTGAGTACTTGATTTACCTGTCATGCCAGTCCCGTGGGGCAGGGCGGTATGGCCCGGCTAAGGTGTCCGGAACAACACCTTTTGCATCCAAGAAAATAGGAGTATTCAAAAAGTAAGGAGAGGACATAAAGTCAAAAAGGAGGGGCTGCTTTGTTCCGGAAAACCAGGGGCTGAAATCAAAGGAAAAACGAGGATATAGTTAAAGAAGAAGATAAATACGAAAAGGTTTTTCTTTTGAACGAGGAGAAGAAAAATAAGAAGAGAAGAAGAACATTTTCTGTTGTTTCTTTGGTTTTAGTTTTAAGCTTCAAGGAAGGTTGTAAGTGAGTTTCTTTTTTTGAAAATTCAAGTTTTAATATAGGCTTTGAGTTATTAGTACTAATTCTGTTTTCAATATATTTTAAGTTCTATTTCTTAATGAGTTACCAAGCATATGTGATTGAGCTTTCTATATACATGGAAGGCTAAATCCATAGGCTTGATCCAATCACTAAGTCCTTATTCCAACTTTAGAATGAATTAGTTTCTCCTTTTCTTTTAAGTGGTTTTAATATTGTCTAAAATTGATTTATGGCATCGTTAAAGATCAAAACTTGGAATTGTAAAGTTCTTTGATTATTTGTTAACAAGATTTACATGGTACAAATAATGTTTAGAATATTTGCATTCTGGGTGTTTGAATGAATATACAAATCCAATTTCATTTCAATAGACACATTTTTAGATGAATTAAGAAATTTCAATTCTAAATCTTCCATCCAATATCAACATTGCCTTGAGAGTTGGATTAGTATAATAAGAAAGGAGAAATTAAGACAACTAAGCTAGGAAAAAGGGCTAAGTACTTGGATCTGGCCATATATTTTACATCCATTATCTCTAAGTTATTTACAAAACCAATCAAACTTGAAAACAGAATCTCAAAATATTATGTTTACAATTTGGACACTTGCATCTACTCTTAACCTTGCAAACAAAAGCTTCTTGTGGAAATGACCTCGGGACTTCCGAGTAAAATACTTCATTGACAGATTCCTGCGCTTGGGAAAAGATAACATACATTATAATCTGACAAGCATTTTTGGCGCCGTTGCCGGGGAGCTAAAAATAGAAAGGTTGAGTCTTGTGATTTTCATCACAAGAGGTTGTGAGTATACTCTTTCAATTTTATTTTATTTTAGTTTTAATTTTTAGTTGAGATACAAATTGTAAGTTGAGAAGGTCCTCGGGCACCGCATGTCAGTTTGGTGCCGAGATCATACGGGTAGAGTAATTAGAAAAGAACAAACGCCTGAGGATAAAATGGCGGGGCAGGAGGAAGAAGGCCAAATGCGCTTTCAACTTCATGTCCCCGATGAGGCCCCGGCACCTCCAGGACCGTTTATGCAGGATTATTTAAATTCCACCCGTGCATCAACCCCCTTGTGCATTATCTTACCTGAAAATGCACACACTTTTGTAATAAAACCAGGCATGCTCCCATCGCTTCCATGGCATGGAAAATGAGAGTCCGTATCTCCATGTCAAGGAATTTGAAGAAATGGTGGGAACAATGGTCGATGGACCTCAACGAGAGGAGATAACCCGTATGAAGCTCTTCCCTTTCTCATTGAAGGATCGAGCTAAGATATGGCTAAACTCTTTAAGAGCCCATTCCATAACTTCTTGGACCAGCATGCAAGAAGAATTTTTCAAGAAATTTTTCCCAATGAATAAACCCGCTTCCCTTAAAAAACTGATCTATAACTTTCAAGAAAGGGAAGGAGAATCTTTTTACGCATGTTGGGAGAGGTACAAAGACTTGCTAAATGCCATTCCACATCATGGTTACGACACCGGTCGGATTTTGAGTTTCTTCTATGAAGGAATTTCAGCCAAAACACGACAATTCATAAATATGATGTGCAATGGACAATTTATGCGCAAAAGCCCTGAGGAAGCATTAGATTTTTTTGATGAAATGGCGGAAAACAACCAATCATGGGACTTTTCATACTCCACCGATAATTCAAGACAGTCTGTAGGACCAAACACATCAGGTCATGGGAAATTTACACTTAGGGAGCAAGATGATTTACAGGCAAAGTACACTCAACTGGCCAGGAAATTGGAAGCCTTAGAGATGAAAAAAGTCCATGAGATTAGCACCTCTTCCATTACTAAGGAAATTTGTGTCATATGTGAAAGGCAAGGGCATTCCGCTGGAGGATGCCCGACGTTACCTGCTTTCAAAGAGGTATTGCAGGGTGGAGACCAAGTTTCGATCAACGCCATGAATCAGCCACACAAGCCTTCCAATTCTGCTTTCTCCAACACATACAATCCTGGGTGGCGAAACCATCCAAATTTTTCATGGAGAAACACTGAAAATCCTAATTTTGGCCAAGGTGGCCAAACATCAAACCAACCACATCCCTATTCCAACCAAATGGGGCAAGGTCCCTATGGACAACAGAATAACCCACCAGTTTATCCTCCATAGGCACATCATCAACCACCAACCCAGAACATTTACCAACCCCCTCAAAAGCAAAGCTTAGAGGACACACTACAGGCTTTCATTTTGAGCCAACAAGCATCTTGGACTCATAATCAGCAGTCCATTGGGGATATACGCACTCAGCTTTCTAAGTTGACTGCAGCCGTAGGGGGGTTACAACAAGAAAAAGGAAAATTTCCAGCACAACCACAAGCCAACCCCCAGGGGCAACACAGTGTAGCCACACCTGACCCGCACTTAGAACAGCTTAAGGCAATCACTACACTGAGGAGTGGCAAGGAGATTGACAAAACCATTCATCCAAAGCCAAGTCATCTTAAGGCTATAGAACCAGCTACAATGAGTTTTGAGCAATTAGAACCCTCGACTAGTGAACAAGAGCATGTGACGAGTCAGAGAGAGGAGGCAAGAGAGATGCCATCTAAAATTCCAGCGCCTTTTCCTCAAAGGCTCAGGTCTCTTAAGAAGGGAACCACTAATGCTGAGATTTACAAGCTCTTTGAGCAAGTAAAAATTAACATTCCCCTCTTGGATGCCATTAAACAAATCCCTGCTTACACCAAATTTTTAAAGGATCTTTGCACTGTAAAACGCACAATGCAAGTGCAGAAAAAAGGCATTTCTAATGGAACAAGCAAGTTCCATTATTCAAACCAAGACTGCCCCAAAATTTAAGGACCTTGGGTGTCCAACCATAGCCATCGTAATAGGGGCCACCCACATTGAACATGCTTTGCTTGATCTAGGCGCGAGTGTAAATCTGCTACCATTCTCCGTGTACCAACAATTGGGTTTGGGAGAGTTGAAATCAACAAATGTAACTCTCCAACTAGCTGATAGGAGTACTCGAGTGCCTAGAGGGATGGTAGAAGATGTCTTGGTGCAAGTAGATAAGTTTTATTTCCCAGTAGACTTTATTGTTCTAGATACTCATCCTGTGGCCAATCCTAATACTCAAATACCAGTAATTCTAGGTCGGCCCTTCCTTGCAACATCTGATGCATTTATTCAATGTCGTAATGGGGTGATGAGATTGGCCTTTGGAAATATGACTTGTGAGCTAAATATTTTCAATGTGGCAAGGCAAGTGGGGGATGAAGGAAAAATTCGTGAGGTGAGTTGCATAGACACCATGGTGCAAGATTGTATGCAAACCTCACTTCTTACCGACCCTTTGGAGTCATGTTTAGTATCCCCAACATCTGTGGAATATGCTTTGACTAATGAGATCGAATCGTTGTATGCATTATTGGATTTGAGTGAGGTATGTGAAGTTAAGGGTTGGACACCTAGATTTGAGGAGTTACCACCAAGTGAGGAAAAAATTTTGCCATCAAGTGTCAAACCGCCAATATTAGAGGTAAAAACCCTCCCATCTACCCTGAAATACGTTTTTCTAGGGAAGCATGAGACATTCCCTGTAATCATTTCCTCCTACTTAAATAAAGCTCAAGAGGCCGAGCTCCTGATTGTGTTGAAAAATCATAGAAATTCCATTGGGTGGACCATTGCTGATATTAAGGGAATTAGTCCCTTAATTTGCACACACCACATCTATTTGGAAGAAGATGTAAAACCATCTCGTCAACCACAGCGTAGATTAAATCCCCACATGAAAGAAGTGGTGCGGAGTGAGGTACTGAAACTTTTGGATGTCGGGATCATTTACCCTATTGCAGATGGCAAATGGGTAAGTCCCACACAAGTAGTTCCCAAGAAATCAGGGGTGACAGTCGTTAAGAATGAGGACGATGAGTTTATCCCAACTCGAGTGACCACGGGATGGAGAGTTTGCATTGACTACCAGAAATTGAATTTGTGTACGAGGAAGGACCATTTCCCTCTTCCCTTCATTGATCAAATTATTGAGAGAGTGGCGGGTCATGCATTCTACTGTTTCTTAGATGGGTATTCAGGGTACAATCAGATCGAGATAGCTTTGGAGGACCAAGAGAAAACTACTTTCACCTGTCCTTTTGGTACTTTTTCCTACAGGCGAATGCCGTTTGGATTGTGTAATGCACCTGGTACATTCCAGCGATGTATGATGGGAATATTTAGCGATTTGGTAGTGGAGGTGTTCATGGATGATTTTTCGGTATTTGGAGACTCATTTGCTTCATGTCTCCATAATTTGAAACTAGTTTTGAAACGATGTGAGGAGAAGGGGTTAGTGTTAAACTGGGAAAAATGTCATTTCATGGTTTCCCAAGGCATGGTTCTGGGTCACATTGTGTCACAGAAGGGGATTGAGGTAGACAAATCGAAAATCGAAATAATTGCAAATCTTCCAACCCCCAAATGTGTAAAGGACATTAGATCGTTCTTAGGTCATGCTGGGTTTTATAGAAGATTCATTAAAGATTTTAGCCTAATTTCTCGACCTTTATGTGGCCTACTTGCTAAG
>BRYF01000027.1:8966086-8968586 GCA_030159135.1 Actinidia polygama | reverse complement strand
TTGATGGAGATGGTGACGCTTAAAGAAAAAGCTATGAGGAGGGCCAATCTTCCATTTGTGGCGATGGTAACATCATTGTGTGCTTCTACGGGAGTTCCTTTTGGACGTGGCATTATAACCCCACCACCCGTAGGGCCAATTACATTAGCATCAGTCCACAAAAGCAAGGCTATGTCTTTTGGTTCTAAGCCTAACCCAATTCCGACCAATATTGACATCGCCTCAACTTCCGCAGAGCCTCCGAAACCAAAGAAATCATGGAAGACCGCAATAATGAACTTCATGAAGAAACTGGACAGGAAACTGGATTTCTGTATCAAGGTCACTGAACAACAGTCAGGTACCAAGTATGAAGAGAAAGAGAGTGATGAGGAGGGGAAGTCAGATGAGTCTTAAGCCTATAGTGATAATAGAAGTAGTAGTAGGAAGAGTCGGATGGCAGCATTTTTGGGGTAGAAATTCTTTAACACATCATCAGCTGTCATCTTTTTGGTTAAACCCAACTTTTTGTCTACCAAGGTCATTACAAGCTGACAAGTCCCTGTTAACCCTATGGTATTTTTAATTATGAATTGAACAGATATTTGTCTATATTATGACTTGTTATGTTTCTACTTGTACCATCTCTTCAAGTGATTATAGAATAGAATAGATAATCTTAATTTTATGATTTGTTCAAGCATGTAAATTTTTGGCATCAAAATTATGTATCATTTTGTTGTATTTGAATGGGTTATCATGTTGAAAAGTGAGTCTCAAACCACTGATTAAGAAAAGAGCATTAAGCTAGTTATTTTGCTAAGGGGCTAGCAAATTTCAAGTTAGGGGGTGTGATTTGCATCATATATTGTAATTATTTAGTGAATTTTCCTTTCTTTTAAGTTTTTTTATGGAGATTTGTTGTGCAGTTTATTATGTTTTGGAGCACAAGTATGTTGAACTATTTTACAGGCCAAAACGAAGTATAAATAATACTCGAAAGTTAGGATGAAATTGAAGCTTAAAAGGCCAAGGACCAGAAATTCGACTGGTAGAGGATTTTCCTCTACCGGTTGAATTTGAGCAAAAAGTTTGGAAACAAAGTTCTACCAATCCAGCTTCAGAGTCCAACCAGTCCAAGATCAGCAGAAGACTATTTGATATACCCCACCAGTCGAACCGAAATCTCTACCGGTCGGGCTGGTGCGGAGGCCAAAGTCAACAAAAGGAGCATGATATTTCTCATGTCATGATGAAAGAAGAAAAGTTAGCAGCAAGAAGAGGAATATTGATTGGTTCAAGAAAATAGGAGTATTCAAAAAGTAAGGAGAGGACATAAAGTCAAAAAGGAGGGGCTGCTTTGTTCCGGAAAACCAGGGGCTGAAATCAAAGGAAAAACGAGGATATAGTTAAAGAAGAAGATAAATACCAAAAGGTTTTTCTTTTGAACGAGGAGAAGAAAAATAGGAAGAGAAGAAGAACATTTTCTGTTGTTTCTTTGGTTTTAGTTTTAAGCTTCAAGGAAGGTTGTAAGTGAGTTTCTTTTTTTGAAAATTCAAGTTTTAATATAGGCTTTGAGTTATTAGTACTAATTCTGTTTTCAATATATTTTAAGTTCTATTTCTTAATGAGTTACCAAGCATATGTGATTGAGCTTTCTATATACATGGAAGGCTAAATCCATAGGCTTGATCCAATGACTAAGTCCTTATTCCAACTTTAGAATGAATTAGTTTCTCCTTTTCTTTTAAGTGGTTTTAATATTGTCTAAAATTGATTTATGGCATCGTTAAAGATCAAAACTTGGAATTGTAAAGTTCTTTGATTATTTGTTAACAAGATTTACTTGGTACAAATAATGTTTAGAATATTTGCATTCTGGGTGTTTGAATGAATATACAAATCCCATTTCATTTCAATAGACACATTTTTAGATGAATTAAGAAATTTCAATTCTAAATCTTCCATCCAATATCAACATTGCCTTGAGAGTTGGATGAGTATAATAAGAAAGGAGAAATTAAGACAACTAAGCTAGGAAAAAGGACTAAGTACTTGGATCTGGCCATATATTTTACATCCATTATCTCTAAGTTATTTACAAAACCAATCAAACTTGAAAACAGAATCTCAAAATATTATGTTTACAATTTGGACACTTGCATCTACTCTTAACCTTGCAAACAAAAGCTTCTTGTGGAAATGACCTCGGAACTTCCGAGTAAAATGCTTCATTGACAGATTCCTGTGCTTGGGAAAAGATAACATACATTATAATCTGACAAGCATATAGTCAAGAAGAAGAGATAGATTTTGATAAATCATTTACCCTTGTAACTAGATTAGAAGCTATACGAATGCTACTTGCATTTGCATGTTATATGGACTTCAAATTATACCAAATAAATGTAAATAATACATTCTTAAATGGACATATCACTGATGAGGTATATGTTGCACAACTTCTAAGTTTCGAGAATCATGAATTCTCAAACCATGTATTTAAGTTTTCAAAAGTATT
>BRYF01000027.1:8936086-8941086 GCA_030159135.1 Actinidia polygama | reverse complement strand
TTGGAGGGAAAAAGTGTAATTTGATAAAGTAAAGTGTGTATGTGTGCAAGTGCATGGGGGTGCACGTGTGTGTGTGATGAGTGCGAGAATTGCTGGCAGCAACTTTCACACAAACGAAAAACAAAAGAAAAAGAAAAGAAAAGAAAAACAAACAAAAAGAGAACAGATAGAGAGGAAGGAAAGGGCATTGAGAAATCACATTTTTCTTGGTGGAGCAAACCAGAGAGTCTCTGATAGAGGTAAACGTTGTTGTATCTATGGTGGAATCAGATTTATCTAGTTAATCCTTTGTATATGTGTGTGCGTGTATTAGATTTTTTTGACTTCTATCTTCTTTGTTGTGGCTGTTTTATTGTTGCTTCATGATGGTTCAAACAACTTGGGAAAATTTCTCTAATCCTTATGTGATTTCATAGTTATTGAACTAAATAGAGTTGTAATTGTTGTCAATTTATAAAAAAAAGAAAGAAAGAGAATCAATAGTAGAAGAGGAAGAAACAACCAGAACCCAAATTGAAGCTACTGCGCAGCTTTAATGGCTGACCCAAGGCTGGAAATTATCCAGTGTGGTCAAGCCATGGTCTTACGGTGTACCCTAGTTGAAAAGTGATTAATCGGATGAGTTTTTAGTCGTGTGAATAGTTGTTTCTTATGTTTTTCAGTATTCTGGATCTGATTATAGGGTCTGTTTAGCCTAATTCTAAAGTTAAAATAATATGTTACATAAAGTGGTAATCGACAGTTATAATGAACGTATTTGGTGACAATCAACGGTGAAAACTTGTCCGATCGTTGTGAAATTTTAATAGGAGGTAGTTATTATTATTTAATGAAAATCTACCGGAGTGAATTATAAATTTATAGGTTTGAAGTATATAAATTCAATGCATCACATTGAGGTATTGTGTGAGGAATTGTGCACTGACAAATTGTGACTGACAGGAACTAAGGAAGGAGAAGGGCCTTCAAAACAACCTCAGGCGTAATTTGATTGCAGTGTGTGTGCAGTGACAGGTGGGATTAAATATAGATATTCTTATTCATATTGAATTGATTGACTTTGATAAAATGTGGATGTTGATCTATACATGAGGTGACTTGATACATTGTTGATGATGATTTATAATTGAGGTGACAATGCATATCATTTATCTTGTGTGCTTGCATTGCACTGGAGAAAGGTTATGCCAATGTGGGGCTAACCTAAAGATCAACCGAGTGGGGGTTGATCTAGATTAACCGAGTGGGGGTTAATCTTATAGGGTGTCGAGTGGGGACATCCTTGATAACGAGCCATCAGACATTGGGCCAACGTTATCTAAATTTGCGCGCACATGTGGGTGTTGCATCTTTGCATCATTGCATCATTGCACTTTATTTCTGTATATCTATGATGGATGGTGTTTTATATTATTCTTTATGAGTTTGATTATCTATTGTGAGCACGTTGATTATTAGCTCACACCCACACAGATTGTTTTGACAGGTGAGGCCATATGATTTGCAGTCTGGTTCACTGGGGTCATGGTCCTGGACATGGAGTCCTTCCTGGTCGTGGTTGGTTGTCACTGGCAGAACTTAGGATAGTTCTTGCTTTTGTACAGTATCATCTAGTTTTGTAATGATTGTGTAAATATTTATGTTTTATGTTTGTCGTATGGTATTGGCTTTAAACCAAAAGTGTAGGGGTGTATATGTCAATTTGTGGAGTTTGATTTTAAATTTCTAGTAAATGAATGATTATGTATTAATTGTGTGATGAGTATCAGGTGTCGTACGCAGGCATGGTGACCTGTGCGATCACATCCCGCCTAATTACACATTGATTATATCTAATTAGGTTGGGGGTGTGACACATTTATCAGCATTTTTTTTCCGATTTTGCCCCTTAGTAAATGTGAGTGAATAGCAGCTCATTTATCTTCATTTTTTTCCGATTTTACCCCTCAGTAACTTTGTTTTTTTTAACTCATTTACCAATCATTTTTTTCCCGATTTTTTCTCTTAGTGAATATGAGTGAATAGTAGCTCATTTACAACCATCCGATTTTGCCCCTGCTCAGATTTTTTTTCGGTACCACCAACTTTTTTTTCCATTTTTCCCTTGCTTAGATTTTTCTCGATAAATTACAGTTTAAGTCCTTATAGTTTCTGTTAATTACAATTTGGTCCATATAATTTTTTATTAGTACAGATTGGTCCCCCAAAGTTACTGGCAATTACAGATCGATCCCCAAAGTTTATGTAAATTATATTTTTTACCCTGAAGTTTTGATTTTATCAATTTGGTCTCAGAACTTTCTGATTCTTGTAGTTTGGTCCATCAACAGTCCCTAGACTTTCTTGTAATTATAGTTTGGTCCCTAGATTTTTTGTTAAGTATTGATTGCTCCCTATAGTTACTGATAATTATAGATTGGCCCCTAACCATTTTTTTCGATTTTGCCCCTAATTTCCCCCCCCCCCCTCCCATAATTCTTGGTTAATGGATTGCTTATTTTGAAAACTCACCCGTGCATAGCACAAGGCACTATCCATCTTTTTTTTTTTTTTTTACCCCTAGCCACAATTATAGATAGGACCACCATCTTTTTTTTTCCACTTTGCCCTTAACCATAATTTCTTTTTTCAATTTTGTTTTTTCTTGATTTTGCCCCTAATCATTTTTTTTAATTTTTTTTAGGAATAGTATTTTTTAGCATCATTTTTTTTCCCGATTTTGTCCCTACCCATTTTTTTTTCCTAAACAGTAACTCAGTTATCACCATATATATTTTTTTTTTGCATTTGCCCCTACTTTTGCTGAACGTTGAACGATTTTAACCATCTTAGTGTTTTTGGATCACCAACTTTTTTACCAATTTTGCCCCTGCCTACCATTTTTATTTTTTCATTTTGGCCCTTCCCATTTTACTTTTTGATTTTGCCACTTACCTTTTTTTTTCAATTTTGCCCCTCTTATATATATCCAATTTTTCCCCTTACCAATTATTTTTCCTGATTTTTCCCCTACCTATTGTTTTTATTCTATTATTTTTGGCCGATTTTTCCCCTAGCCATTTCTTTTTACCAATTTTACCCCTAATCATTTGTTTTTTCTATTTTGTTTTTCGATTTCGCCCCTACCCATTTTTTTATTTACTTTTTACCACCATTTTATCCCCGCTTTTGCCCCCTACCAATATTTTTTTTTTCAATTCTTTGGCGATTTTGTCCCTAACTACCATTTTTGTTTTTTCATTTTGGCCCTTCTCATTTTATTTTTCGATTTTGCCGCTTAGCTTTTTTTTTTTCGATTTTACCCCTCTTATATATATCTAATTTTGCCCCTTACCAATTTTTTTTCCCGATTTTGCCCCTAGCCATTTTTTTTTTGATTTTACCCCTAACCATTTGTTTTTTTTTATTTTTTTGTCAATTTCGCCCCTACCCAATTTTCTTTTTACTTTTTACCACCATTTTTTTCCTGATTTTGCCCCTACCCATATTTTTTTTAATTTTTTTATCAATTTTGCCCCTAACCAATTTCTTTTTGCCGATTTTGCCCCTGAATTTTTTTTTTCGATTTTGCACTTCGTAGTCTCTTTGTTTTATTATAATGATTTGGATTCGATGCAGTATAAGTGACAATATATATTTGGCATTTACCTAGCAAGAGTAATTTTTCATCGAAGTTAATGCCAAGTGTGTCTTACTTGCGCAAAAGATCGAGTCATGTTTTTATGATGAAAATGACCTTGTCCCCTTACCACTTTTTTTTTTTCGATTTTGGCCCTACCCATTGTTTTTATTCTATTATTTTTGGCCAATTTTGTCCCTAGTCATTTTTTTGCCAATTTTACCCCTAACCATTTTTAAATTTTTTTTTTTGTCAATTTTGCCCCTACCCATTTTTTTTTACTTTTTACTACCATTTTTTTTTTTGATTTTGCCCCTACCCATATTTTTTTTAATTTTTTGTCAATTTTGCCCCTAATCAATTTTTTTACCGATTTTGCCCCTGAATTTTTTTCCCCCAATTTTGCCCATTGTAGTCTCTTTGTTTTGTTATAATGATTTGGATTCGATGCAGTATAAGTGACAATATATATTTGGTATTTACCTAGCAAGACTAATTCTTCATCTAAGTTAATGCCAAGTGTCTTACTTGCGCAAATGAAGATCGAGTCATGTTTTTATGATGAAAAATGCTCTCGTAAAATTTTTTATTTATCAAAATTAGCCTTCAAATGACGTTTGTTGTGCTTTGATTGCTCGAATTTGTCTACCATGGCTGCTTTACAATTACTATTTATTGTTTTTATTATTCCTTTTCTTTAATCAGCATTTTATGACATGGGAAGAATTTTTAAAAAATTAAAAATTTGAATCTGTTAAAGGTTATATATGTTTGCAAAAAAAAAATTTATTGACATTTGTTGTGTTTTTATTTGCTCAGATTTGTTACCCATTGATGATTTACAGTTCCTATTTATTATAGCACAGGCATACTCCCACTACCATTTTTTTTCTTTCGATTTTGCCCCTTTCTTTTAATGTTAGTGAATAGTAACCATTTACCACTATTTTTTTTCGATTTTGCCCCTAGCCATTTTGTTTGTTCCATCCTTCGTTTTTTCTTTTTTTTTCTCCTGATTTTGCCCCTAACCATTTTTTTTTATCGATTACCATTTTTGTTTCCGATTTTGCCCTCCCTCTATTTTTTATTTTTTAATCAAATTACTTGACCGTGCTATGCACGGGCATACCCCACTAGTATATATATATGATTTCAAAAATATTAAAGATGCCGTGTTTTGTGATTTTTTAAAGGAAAACAAAACACGTAATATTTCTCCTGAATTCGGAAAACTAGCATATGAATTATTCAAATGAAAAAATATGTTGTTTAAAATATTTAAAAAAATGCAATCTAAATATTTTTATTTTAATTGTATATTAATGAAATATTAAGCGGATCGGATAATTATATTTCTCCTGTAAGCAGCTTCGCCTTTCTA
>BRYF01000027.1:8901086-8903586 GCA_030159135.1 Actinidia polygama | reverse complement strand
ACCGATTTGAAGTATATTTTTCACATGTAACCTCATTTCATGGCGATTTATAGTGAGATTGAGTAAATTACAATGTGATTTGAGCAATTTACAATGAAATTTGAGTGGGAATGGGAGAAAAGTCAATTTTATCCTTCAAATGATGGTACGGGCAAGTGTGAAATAACATCCAAAATCATAACCGGAGATACCAATTGAACTGATTAGGTGAGAAAATCGAAACATAGGGTTAAAATCGGAGAATTTTAAAAATATAGAAACCAAAATTGTGGATTGATAAAACTACATGGACTATTTTTGTAATTTTTCATATTATTTTGTTTTTGGGAGATATGGCAGGTTTAGGAACTGAGGGAGGCGGTGATTAATTTCAACTTAGGTAATCAATATTTTTTCATCCATAATTTGGAGGTCCGTGCAATTCTGAAACTGCGTGTAGAAGAAATCTTCTTCCATTAACACGAGGACAGGTGCCAGATTTCTATTGGTTGGCCATTTTATTTTATTTTAAATAAATAAATAATTTTTTTAAACACTTTTTAGTTTAGAAAATATGATAACTATGCAATTTAAAATTTGACCTCAGATTTAGTACTTATCTATATACATATCAAAATAAAATAGTTTAACTAATTATGAAATTTTTTGAATTATTATCTAATTCATTTTTAATGAATAAATAATAATTTAAATATTTTAAAATTATTTTGACTAAGCCAAAGCTCTTTTTCAACTATTCTGCCAAAAAATAAAAAATAGTAATGTTTCTATATTGGTTCACTGTTATTTTGACATCATTACTCATTGTCTACTATCAGATAAAATTGTATTAAAGATTCAAACGTTCGTAATGACTTGACAAATTTGACAAAGTCGGCGAGAGATTTGTTCAATCATTTCAACTCCATTTTTTTTCTATCATTTTCCGAATTTTAACATTGACAAAACATTTGTCCAACCATTAGAAATGCCATAACTAACCAAAAAATGTCTTTGGTCTTGCCAAGATGGCTTCAACCATTAGAGTTAGTTTAAGGAGGCGTTATAGCAATAGTTGGGCCCTTTGGTTTGGGTTTGAAATTGGATTGGAACCATTTGTTTCATAACCTTACTAAGACTATGGATAGGCCTAGCCCTTGTGATATGAATTAATTGGAAATTCTAAATATTAGACAAAATATTGTGGCCTAAAAGCCATGTCTTACTGAGCTAAGCCCCAGGGCTGGGCCTGAATGCTAGAATAAGATTCACATAAGATTCTTTCATTTCAAACTAAAGTATCCACCATGATAGTTTACAATTTAAAATGCTTGAACGGCAAGAGTTCAAGTATTTTGGGCCTCATTCTGAGCGTAATTTAATTATTCAAACTGTTTTTATTATAGACTTTGTCGTGTAGATTAATACTCTAAAAAATAATATTAATCGGATATAAATTAATATTCATTTAGTACTTTTTTATACCTTAATAATTGAGTATGACACATAAAATTATACTCATTTATTTTGATATTGATCGACTATTTATTTGTATCCAATCGATGTGATTTTTTATAATATTAAGTTTTTCGATGAGATCTACAATATAAACTGTTTAAATTATTAAAATGGATCCTCAAATACTTGAACTGCACTTCTACAGTCCAGTTTTGGACTACAGAGAAGCTGAGTCCTTTAAAATATGTTGTAGTTGTCATATCATTATTCTCGATTTTTTATAAATAATTTATTTGTGAGCTAATTTCCTTCTATCAATAATTGTTAAATTGTGACTTAATTTCAAGAATTTTAAACTAGTGTTAGTGTATTAAGATTCAACTGATTCACCACCACATCATTCACAGGTTCGGATTCAAAAGCACCTACTTAATTTCATTAAAGTTCATAGAATTGCTTTATGAACAATACTATGCTTATGATATGCTTTGACCATTTTTTGTTTACCATATGATACGACCTATTTATAAACAATGATACAACGAGTCCAATAAATAATTCAGTTATTATAACACATCAGATGATAATTCAAAATACTCATTTATAAACAATGATAATTCAAAATAGTCAAAACATATGCTAAGCATATTATTTTTGTTACTATAGTCATTCAATTATTAACAGAGTTCTCTTATTGCCATTTAAAATAATAATAATAATAACTATAAATATATAAAATGTGACCCATGGTATCTTCTAAACCACTAAAACCACCTTGATTGTTGATCCTTTCAAAAAGGCTATATTATCCTAAAGGCTTGTAGAGCCCTTTCAAACATATAGCCCTAGATGCCTCCATACCACTGCATTATTGCATTATTTGGACCATTCCTAAACTAACCCAAAAGCCTATATATAAAATTGATCAACCAAAATTTAAGTGTACAGGCCAAATTTACTTCAGATATGAGCCACAAAAAAACTAATTATTGGGAAAATTATACAATAAACTCAGAGTTTGACCCATTTTCCAAATTGAACCTGAGTTATCTAACAGGTCCCA
>BRYF01000027.1:8876086-8883586 GCA_030159135.1 Actinidia polygama | reverse complement strand
AACTCCAACTCCGACCATACCCTTTAGTAATGAGTGAGTCTCACACTGGAGTCCACCTCGTATGAGAGGAGCGTGTTTGGAATTGTAATTTTAAATTGTTCAAGTAGAATTACTCTTAATACTTTATTAGTCATTTTTTGTTCTTTTTTATGTTTGGTCTTTCAACAAGTGATTTTGCAAAAGGTTGGAATCAAGTATACTATTGTGTGTTTGTGATAGCTGAATTTATGTTAATATTACTTATTTAAAAACAGAATTTGAAAATCTTTGAAGTGGAACTTCCAAATTACTTTCTTTTTTTGTGTGTGCTAAACACTGGTACAACTCTCAAGACAAAAAAATAAAAATTGCAGCTAAAAAGCTCAACCGAACATATACATATTATTTTAGTATTTGAAGAGTTGCCTAAAATGAATTTGATGCGTGAGTTCATCTTTTTGAAGGATTTGTTGGAACAAATTCTAGCTAAACTTTTGAATCATTTGATATTTGGTGTCTGAAGCATCCGTTGGAGATGCCCCAACACACACACACACACACACACACACACACACACAAGAAAAGAGCAATAGTACAAGATTAAGAAAATTATGATAGAAAGGTATCAAAAAAAAATAAAATTTTATAAATTGATTCATTAAAAGTATGAGTCACAGTAGAACTATGAATTCATAATATACACATCACTTTGTGGATATTTTCTATGTAAAAATCCATGGTACGTGACATTGAGAAAAAAGAAAAATAGACTCTTTACATGACTGAATTAGTCTTATGAGAGAAAATATATTTTATGATTTTGAAAATTATTTTTGAGGTATTTATTGTAATGGAACTAAATTTAAGAAATAGGAGTAATTATTTAAAAGTTCCGTACTATGTAGTAAGAATTCAAATCTTGTGAATATGTGTTATAAATCTTTTTATTATCGGGCCTTGTAGTTTGACTTAAGTTTCACTTTACTTTCTATAATTCTAATTTGAACAGTTAAGATCTTACAGTTTCAATCTTATTCTATCGTAGTCCCTTCATCAATATCGGCTAATAATATGAATGGAAAGCAAGTACGTGAAGTTCACATGATCATTTTTAAAAATCAGAGTAAAACTTGTGTTAAACTACATGTGCTAATGGTAGTGAAATTACCATTTTAAGTAGAGACCAGTGCAGAGAATGACTCGGAGTGGCCATGGTTCCCCTCAAATTTCCCATTTTTTTTTCTTATTTCCCCATAGTTTATGGGTATTTGAATAATATATACAAAAATGGTTGCATATTGATGATTTTTTTTTCTGTTCAATGATTGATGAAAATTTTCACAAGATACATGGTATAATAACTAACTATTTTACATTTTATGTGAGAGAAAAAATTACAAATACATAAAAAAATACAAAAAAAATGCGCAAAAGATACTACTAGTGATTTGCAGTGGAGCCCACCTTAAATGAACCGAAATCACCCATAAATATTTTTGCATAATGTTTTGTACATTTTTCTATGTCAGTGCTATTGCTCAATTTAAAAAAAAATAATAATTTTGTCCTCTCTCTTTTTTTCTTCTTCGTATAACACGTACCTTATCCCTCCTCCCTCCCCCCAAAAAAGAAAATAAAATTTATGGCTTTGTCCCTGCCTCTAAGAGCTGGCCATGTGAGCTTCACGTACTCCATTTTCGTGAAAATTTTTAAAGGATATTGACAGGGTACATTGGAACGAAAATGAAACTAAAAGCTCCTAATTATTCAAATTAAAATAGTAAGGACCAAAGTGAAACTTTGGTCAAATTACAGGGACTAATAGTGATATTTACCCATCCAAAAATAAAACACTTTATTGAAAAAGAGGAAAGTTTCTCAAATTTTGAAAAAGAAAAACATAAATGGTCGTGAGGAGTTCACAAGCAAGAGCAACGCATGACGGTGGGTTTCTTCACCCATTTAGAAAGCAAAAATTAGTGCCTTCACATTAAAAAAAATGTATACATATTGCGTGCTGGCTTCTTGCTTCCTAGACAAGCACCTAATTTTAGGTTAAATAATTTTTTCTCGGGGCAGTTATTCGGGCATTTAGCATAAAAATTGGTTGGTGAGTCTTACAGATTTAAACGAATCGTACCCAATATCAGAAGTATAAACGTGTGTGCACTATCGATGTGCAAGTCTGCAACTAGAGTATAAGTTTATGGCAGTATCGATGTGCAAATTTACGATCGATCTATCGTTATATGTGTTGAATGACTAGTTATTTAACAAGCAGTTAAAGTAACTTAATAATGTTTCCAAGAGATTTGGGTTCAATTATGTAAACTTTATTTTAATCTTCCCAATAACAAAAAGGCGCATCAAATTTGATTTTTGGTGAGATGATCACGGAAAGCTGTCCATTTTTAGTATTACTTTAAGAACTTGATATACTCCATTATATTGTTAGGCGGAGATTATATTCTTTAATTAATTTGGAATAAAATAGGATTAACTAAAACTCCAATGGAGTTACCGACGCACCATGCATGTTTGTCTAATAGAGGATCTTTTAATCACGTTTTAGAAGTTTTTTATTCTTCATTGATTGCCTAATCAAGAGGAGGCGGTGTATATTCAATTGAATACTCTCTATTACAGAGGATGCAGAATTTTAATATTGGAAAGACGAACATTTATACCAAACATAAAATTTATTAAGTATACATAAAACGCAATATTAATTTCAATTTTAGACACATATAATTTAAAAATACTTAAAACTAATACTATTATAAAACTGATTTTTTTTAAAATTTTAGGGTATCAATCGCCCACCCTCCAGCCCAGCCGCCTCTCCCCCTTGGTCCATTGCTCAATTGTTCTTTTTCATATGGATAATAGACATAGGTGGGCCCAAGGCACGTGGCCACAATTAAAAGTCAATAATCCATTGAACACTCTTAATTGTTTTCATATATATTTATTTGAGGACCCAGCTAGCAGCTAGCCTACGATCCACAGATGACAGATGAGCCGACAACTAGGAAAAATTAAAACAAGTAAAACTCAGGAAATCAAAATAAAGAAGAAGGTTATATATAGGCAGAATCACTTCCCTTGTATGGGTTGCTTGAATACATGTAAATTCATTTTCTGTTTTTAATAAGAAAAAGTTGTTCTGTCGGGGTAAATTCTGCTATTGAAATAGTGAAAATAAGCTTTTCGGTAATGAAATATATGGAGAGTAATTTGTGTTTTTACCTTTTGCCCTTCGCGAACTGACCAACACCCCTTCCCTCCCCACTTAGGGCAACAGCCCGGCCGCCTCGAGCCAGTCGGGCCGGGGCTGAACCATTTGGAAAATGCCCAGGTTATGAGCTCAAGCTCGGGCTCGAATTATAAAATTTAATTTGTTTTCATACTCAAATTCTAATGAATTATACATAATTCTTCCATAAAAAAATTATAAAGAGTGTGAGGCTGTATAGTTATTTTTTAATATTTTATTGTCGTTTCCTCCAATTAATTGTCCCATGGATTGGTTTTCAGGCGGCGGAAATTCTTGTGGGCCATAGATTTGTTAGTGTGAACCATTGGGGAGCCCCATAAAAAGCGCCAATTTGAATGGGCCGGAGGCCACACGGAGAACCAATTGCACACGGGATAAACGCGTGTGCATATACACAATCACGAGTTTGAATCTTATTACTGTTAAAATACAGTTGTTTTTTCTCCTCTTATTACTCTTCCAAACAAAGCTATTAAAGAGAGACGGGTATTTTTAAAATTTATTATTTATATTATTCTCAAAACATCGTTTCATGTGTTTTCATATTCTTTTTAAGAGGATGTTAAGTACGTACAAATATTTTAATTAGGTAAGCGATGACGTTTGATTACAAGATGTATGTTATTCTAATACTATGTGAAAGTATTTACAATCAACTTATTTAAAATTTTAAAGAATAATAATTTTATTATTTTTATTATTCTCAATAACTAATAAGGAGAAGAAAGTTGGTCGAAATGAAGCACATTTCTTAATTCAGAGGGTTGAATACAACTATATTTTTTAGTTTTAGAAGTTTTATGCCAGTTGTTTTTCACAATTTTTAGTTCTTATTTATTGGCTAAAAATAATATAAAAATGTTAATTTTTAAAAACTCAATTTTAGTTGTTTTTTGACTCTCTCTTTTAAATTAATAATTAATTTTTAATATAAATTTAGCTACAATAAACGCTTACGTTATATGATATTATCCATCAAACACGTGCTACCACCTGAGCGAGCTTTATAGGCTTGTACCTAGTTGAACCCAAGTTGTTTATGAATAGCTCAAATGATTTGTGCCCTAATCATATTAGAAAATTATTGCTCGACATTTACGACAATTCTTCTTGGACAAATAAATTATGGTTCTTTTGCAAAAGTCGCATTATTCTACATGAATTCTTTTATGTATAAACTTTGTTAGCCTCAAACTTTTACATAATAATTTTGATAATAACAAACATAATTGTTGTGAATTATAGGTTGATTAATCTTTGTGTAATTTATAGGACTCAAGCATCTTAAGAATCAAAGAAAAATTTTGTTAGAAAATCAAGTGAAGATTCCCAATTGCATTACTTGAATCCAATCAAGTATATTGGATTCAAATCCCACTTTTAGAGATTAAAAATATCACATGGGAATTTAATAGAAGGTAAATTATTATTAAGAACTAAATATGCAAGTTATCGTTGGAATAAATATGGATGTTTTCAAGACTGGAGAATTTCATAGAAGGCAAGGTATCGTTGAGAACCAAGAACGTAAGTTACCGTTGAAAGAAATATTTTTGGAGTTGCAAATTCTCTATTCTAACGATTAGTTTTTTCAAGTATATAAAGAGAATAAGTGATGAGAATTAAGACACTGCAAGAGGGAGAACAATAAGAAATTAGTGAGCTTTCAAAGAGTCATTTTACTTTGAAAATTTTCTGCATTGTGCCTCATTTGATTATTCACACTTTAAAAAAGTATTTTCAATGTTGAGCTTTATTTGTAAATGAAAAATTATAACCCTTGTTCTTGCTCAGAGCTTTTTTTTGAGTGATTTTGGAGAAAAAATCACTTGCATAGGTGTGACAAGGCATCAAAGTCAAAACTTGTCAGGATAAGTGAGACAAGGCATTAGAGTCAAAACTTGTCGAAAGGTAGGTGAAAAAGGCTGGTGAGTTAAAATTTGTCAAGGTCGTCTAGCACTCCCGCAAAGCTAAGCGATATAAATGTTATTTGAATAAGAGTGCAACAAATCATAAGGAGGAAGGAGGCACTTGGGGATTGGACGCAGGCTTAGGATAAGCCGAACCACGATAAATCTCGTGTTTGATTTTTTCATCCTTTATCTCTTTACTTTCAGCATTTTATCTTTGCATGAATGTGTGAGTACATTTCGGTTTTACTTGATTAATTATTTTTTTTGGTAGCGCATATTATTGTTTAATTAGCTCTCTGCCCAACTTAGAACTAGCTTAACCCAATTACATATTTAAATTGTTTTTGCTAGAGCTAACTTCACTGTAGAAAATTATAATTTCTTTAAAGTTTGCATATTTGATTAAAAAAACAATCCACTCCGCTCTTGGGTTGTCATATTGGGACAATAAATTTCATTTTTATAACAATATTCATTTGAAAAATGTTGAGTATTCGATTTTTTTTTTCAAATGGGAGGAGAGAACTTAGGGTTTTGCTCCCTTTAATGTTACAAGATCAAATCCTACAAAGACTAAATGTATCAAACCTTAGGGCTACTGGAGATTTGTCCGGTCGTTAACTTCAAAGCCCTGGTAGTAATTGAGGTACGCACAACCTGACCCGTCCACCAAATTATCAAAAAAGCAAAGTATCGAAAAATTTTAGTGGTCTAGTAGTGGCATTTTTTGAATTATGAGTTCAAATAATAAGATTTTTATTAGAAAATAAATGGACCAAATGAAACATCATTCGTAAACAGATTTTGTTGAAGGTTTTAGAATCAATTTTGTATGACATTTTCCAAAAATCATTTTAAAAAAAAAACATTCTTTGTTTCCGTATTTTATTCATTTTTTTAGCGAAATAGTTTCCAAAAACTTAAAAACTTGTTTTTAATACATTCCCAACGCTGAGTTCTTTGAATGGGTTTTGATAAACGTGACCTCAACAATTTTTTTTTAACAATATTTTATAAAATTAATTATAAAAACAACAATCAACCGCAGATACGGATCTGTTTACATATGGCGTAGCGTATGAAGCGACGTGGTTGCGGTTGGTATACGAAAATTTGAACAGAACGTGATGAACCACCCCCACATTTGACTATTCCCCGTTTGGATGACAGAATCCTGAAATAATGTACAGAGACAGGATGAGAGAGAACCCATGCCTTTACCAGGCAAGGTGATGGCTATCATTAGGTGTTGAAACTAACCTTACGTGGAAGACATCTCTGCGCAAAATAAAAAAAGGCCAAATAAACCTACTTCGCCGACCTAATTTTTTTAGCTGTGATTGGGTATAAAAAACTTGTTTTTTTGTTAGTTTTTCGTTGAGCCAATTTTTTGGTTTTGCAGGATGATTGTATAGTTTGATTTTTTTTTTCCAGAGTTCATTTGGTTTAAATTTTTTTAGTAACCCAATAGTTATTAAATTCACAAAAAATCTACATAATTTTTTTATATCACTTTTCATATTTTAAACAGATAAAGACTAAATCAGATAAAAAAACTCAAGATAAAGTTAGACAAAAGAAAGCCTTAAATTTTGTAGGTAGGTCAAACCCGACCTTAGTCTAGAACTAGGTCACGTAAAGCAGGAGCGAGTGCGCGATAGTATTTTCTGTCAAAATATCTTGAGAGCGAGAGTGTCCCGAGAGCATCTATGTTATACAAATTTCTTAAATCAAAATATAGTCATATATTTTGGGAGCGGGAGCGGTGCCGCGGTAGGCAAATTATGTGAATATGGTCTAGAAGTTTCACCGCGTCTAAAAAAGCTTCACAAAAAAGGATAGGCGGTCTGTTGGCAGTTGACTTCGCTTATCGCTGATACTATCTTTTTCGGTTTTCTTGGTCAGAAAAATCTGTTGCGTCTGCTGGCACATCATGATTGTAATGTGCACAATGATAGTCCAAGGTCTAGCCAGGCCAGACCGGACTACTATTTTGGAGAAACATAATATGTCACGACACGTTTATGTGAATAAATCTTAAATAATTTAAATTTTTTTTTATGCATTAAATTTACTCATAAAAAAATCGTGCCATAACACGACACAATTAAACAAGACACTATTAAAAATAGGCAAGATACGACACGAAACACAATACCTACGGAACCGAGGCACATACAATAGCAATGAAAAATTTAAACAATATTAATAGTTGAGTGGAATTGCATGATAAACTATTTAAATAGTAGAGAACCTTGTTGTTATACCAAAATGGAGAATTTCATTTTAGCAACTTTACGATTTTGTTGCTGTGGTTAATTTGGAGAGTTT
>BRYF01000027.1:8831086-8833586 GCA_030159135.1 Actinidia polygama | reverse complement strand
AAAGTGAAGTCAATATGGTGTCGAACTACTAAACACGAGTTTTACTGACTGTACCAACCACTACCTGAAAGCCGATTGTCCTATCCCTCGCACAACCACAGCAGCAATTGTTCTCAGTCAATTGATATTGAGATGTCCAAAAGACTGAAGAACTAGTCTTTTGCTTTTTTGTTTTTATCTTCCCCCTTACCAAATTGGCGGGGCTTTATGAGAATCGCAAAATTAGTTGTGTTTGATGTGATCCTGTTCAATACTGCAAAAATTCAGGTAAAAGCTAAGACAATTTCAATAATATAATTCCTATTTTGGTGCTTAGTTTACAAACTCAATACACAAAATTGTCAGAATTGCTTTATTGGTTGTGTATTGTTACCAAATGTTGTTTTCATTGGTTTGGAAACCTTAATTTCTTGTAACCTGCTCGATCCATTGCTAATTCAAATTGAGATCGGCTAAGCTACCTTTGCACCTTTTTTTTTTCCACTTTATTTTCCACGAGTATTGATATTGCTTGTAAGCTTGTTTTTCCATCACAAACTACCTTAGAGTTTGATTTCACATGCCTGATAAATCCTTGCTTTCTTGTTAGCAAGTTAATTCTGAAAACCTAAACTCCAAGGGCAAACATCTTCCGTAGTGTGATAAGCATAAATGTGTTTAATTGCAGCTAAATAGTTCAAAGTAATTGATTTTGCATCCCACTGAAAGGAATCTTTGGCCTTTAAAGAAGAGATTGCGGAAGGAGATTTTCGGCCAGCTTTAGGCATTCTCAGCATATGTTTGTTTGTCATTAATTTGTCATTTTTTGTTACTTTATTCAATAGCTGCTAGCGGCGATGGTATAGATACATAAAATAATCTGTTGGAGTTGCGAGACTTGGATGCTTTCATTCAGGTGATTTTTTCCCAGCCCCAATCAATCTCGAGTAATCTATGCATTTACATTTTAAGGCACCTCGGAACGCACAAGAAAATGTAGAAGTGATCATCTTTTCCCTCCTTCCGTTGTTGTTACAACATGATTTTCTGATTCTCCATTTTATACTCTCCAAGCTAGCGTAATCTTTTGCATCGTGCTTCATTTTCTCTTCATTGTGTTCGTTTGTGTTTTTTCACGTTTCTATTCAACACTTTTGGGAAAGTGTTTTCTGGTGTGCCTAACCGTCTATTTATCCAAACAAGAGGAAAATGTAATATTTCGTCTTCTACATTAAGTCATCCTTTCTTATCTGTCTTTTGCAGATCATGTCCAATGACGAATACAAAAGTGTGGAGCATCGAGTTTTGGCCAACCCCCTTCACGATGCACGTGTTTCGGTTGCCATTTTCTTCAACACAAGCGATAGAGAGAGCTTGTTTGGACCTTTGCCGGAGCTAGTCTCGCCGGACAAACCGGCTCGTTATCGGCAATTTAAGATGTCAGACTACATGCAAAGGTTCTTCAATAAAGAGTTGGGTGGCAAGACCTTGACCAATTACTATAGAGTCTGAAAACCACAGTGAGTGGGCAAACACAGATTAAACAGCCCTTTTAGATACATAATGTATTGGTCAAGTATAAAAATTGGATGCAAAAGAGGGACCCAACAGCAACATGGATTGAACAACGCAGTTATACTATGTTTTTACATGTAAACCAGACTCCTTGTCATGTATTCAAAAATAAATGTGTTATATGTTGTGGATGAAGTAATTCAGAAGCTTATAAGAAAATTCTTAGTTCGTAGAATTCTTAATTCAAAATAATTCTGAAATAATTTGAATTATAAATTCTTAATTAATAATTCATAAGAATTATTAAGAATTAAGAACTATTTCTGAAATTAAATTCACAAGAATTATTATGAATTATTTTATATATTTTTATTACAAGCGATAGGAGTGTACATCTCAAGCCCTAGGTTCTGGGTTGAGCCTGACCGAGTTCAGCCCATGCAGCCGGGGGTTTGGCCGGACTCACTTCAGTCAATTACACGCTTAAACTAATAAACTCATCTACTTTATTCCTTGGCAAAAACGACAATATGTATTTTGGAAACATTCAATGTATTGAAATTTCCTCACCCTTTCCCACAAGCACCACCAAGAAAACGAATATACATATATATATTTCCCTGTTTGGAGACTTTGAATCTCACCCTAAAGCTGCACACTTATTATTATTATTATTTTGTTATAATTTTTTATTTTTTTGAATCCAATCTTCTTGCATACATCGTAATTTTAAACTTATCTCTAAAATATTTTTCAGCTGTTTTTGATGAAATAAAATGAATTCCAATCTTTACTTTTTAAAAAAATTTCATCAAGTTTGAGTAAAAAGCGGATTTGATGAAAGATTCATCAATAATTGGATGAAGGTTTGGTTCTTTCGTGATTTAATACAAGTTGGATGAAGAATTGGAGCCCCAATGTTAGCCCTTTTTCATCAAATTTAAATCGGATAAAGGATTGGAGACGTGGATGCCCCTATATAAGTAGATCTCCAATTATGTAATCT
>BRYF01000027.1:8806086-8813586 GCA_030159135.1 Actinidia polygama | reverse complement strand
CTTTTGTCCTTTGACATTCCTCGGGATTACCGCCGGACGTTGTCTCTCTTCCGGGCTCCAGCGTAATTATTCATACCAAGTTTGATAAACAGCGGAAGCTTTGTCGACAACGATGGCCTTAGCCCAGACAATTCCTGTGCTTAGGAATACTGCATCGAGCTCCGGCCCGGGGTCCGCCGAGCTTGCTTCCCAACGATATCAAGGAGGAGGCCTTCGCCCTAACTCGGTCAGATTCTGTCATTGTATGTTTTATCCCCTTACACTTATAATTGTGTCAATTAATCCCTTATACTTTTAGGTTGTGTCAATGTGACACTTCCGTCTGATAAAAAAATATGACAATTCCATCCATATCTCTCTCAATTAATCTCTTAATTTAACAACATTAAAACAACCTAAAGTGTAAGAGTTACTAACACAATTGTAAGTGTAAAGTGTAATTAAGATGATAGTGCAAGAAGCAAAGTGTATTTTACCCAAAAATAAATATGTATTTCTTATAATATCATCATATACAATATAGAAAGACTGAAGAGTCTTCCACGAATATTATTGTGGACAAGTTGAATTAGTTGGAATGCTTATCCTCGTGGAATCGCATCTTAGTGTGGACTACAGTCATTCTTTACTCTCTCTCTCTCTCTCTCTCTCTCTCTCTCTCTCTTGAAGATATGCCGTCAGTTTTGATTCTCTTTGGAAATAAACCACTAGTGGTGATCAAAAAGAAATGCTTTGTGAGGTGTCAGATCTCATTTAGAACTACAGCTGACATGGGCATTTACTCAACAATGGAATACGAAAACAATTCAAACTCGTTTTTTTTTTTTTTTATTAACCGCAAAGCGTCTTAGGCGGACTTTTGGGTTCACCATGATTAATCTTTGTGACCAGTGGGAACTAGCTCTTCGCATCACTGTGTGTAAACGCGGATATACAGTCCAGCAGCCAGGAATTGAAAGCGGGACGTCCGAATGTTAGCTCGCATCCCAGACTCTCGCCCTTTGCCACTACGCTTTGTGTCCAGGGGCTGGTGAGACTCGAACTCAAGACGAAGTCTTGGGAAGGTATCGCCCTTACCACTTGGGCTAAACCTTGTTCTCAATTCAAACTCGTTTTTGATCTCCTCATTTGGTGACCAAAGTTTTCAAAAGTTCAGACCAGACAAAGCCCAGACGAGATCATGTTATTGAGGATAGTTACAATGATCCTCGTATCTTTTGACCACCTCAACATTGCATTTTTCGATACAATCTGGCTTTTTCTGTGTCTTGCTATCGATGGTTAGGAGACGTGTTTGGGAAATATGATTGTGTCATGATTTGTTGTTTGTCAAGAAGTCCTTTCGTGTTATTTATCTGTAATATTTTTTATTTATTGGCTATCTTGACCCTTCTACAAGGTTTACTTTATATATCTTAGCATCAATGAAGTATATATTTTTGAAAGCAAAAACAAAAAACTAGACCATAATATAAAACAGAAAATAAATTTAAAAAATAAAAAGAACTCAGTGACAAAGTAGAATTTTGCAATGAGATCATAAATATATATATATATATATATATATGGGGCTTTTTATTACCATTTTATTCCATTCAAAGACAGTAAGGATAGGAAACCACGACAAGAAGATGTGATTCACCTTGAATTTGTACTATTAACGTAATATTTTCCACTTAAGCACAGAACCAAACATGAGCCTATGATTAGGCTCTCTGTGACCTAAACTGATAATAAAAATCCAGAAAATAGAAACCTTCTTTTGCTCCTCCAATTTCTATGTTTTATTGTGAAAGTTATGTCCGAGTTTTGGCACAGTTTCTACTTTTTCTTATGACCAAAACAATCTTAAAAAGCTAGAAAAAGTTGGTTTTTTGATAAACTTCATTTGGATACTTTTGCAAACGTTACGTTGAATTGAGCCCTGTTTAGTGTTTACAAAAGCCTGAATCTAGTTCATCTTGGAACGAGTTGGGCCTGTTTGAGACAATTGAACAACAGTCCATTTCTTAAACATTTTGAACAGGCTGAAGCTGAACTACAAGGTTTAAGAGTTCATATCGAGGCCCATGCCAACAATAAAAGCCCATTTCTATAGGGTTTTCTTTTCTTTTCGATCTTTTTTTGTCCTTTTTCTCTTGATCAATGAAGAATGTACATTACTTTTTTTGGTAAATAGCGAGGAATACGAAGTGTTCAAAATGTTGAAAATTTATAAACTTTTGGTATGAATGAAGTGAGGCGTTCGAAGGGTTTCTTGAGGTAACCGAACAGTCATATTCGGGTTCGTTGAACCGGAACGAAGCAACTCAAAAGACAGCCGTTAGGTGCGACAACTATTATACCCTCATAAATTAGAGATTATAACACTATTCAATGGCTGCAGCTTCATATATTTACTGCAGCAAGCTATCTTTTTTTTTTTTTCCTTCTATTTGTACCCTCATTTTTGTATTGAAAAAGATACATAGTTTACATAGTTTCATAATTCTAAAATTTTATTTTTGAGAGAGACAAATTTAAGTTCAGTTCGTCAAAGTTTACCTCAATGATGTTTCAACGTACAAGATCTAGCTGTTTTATCTTAAAAAGAAGATGCCGACAAAGTCTACAAGCAAATCTTTCTTAAGGAGGTTGCGTTGCAGGACTCGACTCATAATTCTGTTTGTATCTCGTTTTGTATTGCAATTGTAAATTCAATTTTACTATATATTTTTTGTGATTAATGAAAATTGTTCTTTAAAATTTTGTGACTGCCATATTTTTTTCCAACGCAATAATCCACAACAGTTGAATCAAGCAGAAATCAACAATTATGTTTTGATTTAAATTTTGTGGAAGGACATTTTTAACTAGAAAAATGCAAACTCACTTTCAATTTGTGTTTACCCTACATGAGGAGTTGCCTTTTTATAATAAAATAGATTGTCAATAATAATACCTCTGAAAGCATTTTTATTTTTTATTTTATTAGGACTGTCATGAAATCATGTAATTTGCTTCGTTTTCAAGGGAAGATCATTTAAGAAAGCATTTAGCGTTAGTCATTGTTATATATCTCTATTGATAATACTAAGCATTAATTGGGTATCTAAGTCAGTATTTAACATCAAAGTATCTATATTTATTATTAATAATAGAGCGTCTTAATCTAGGCTATAGGTTGCCCCGGTGCACCTCTCCACTCCCATAATCGCATATGTGTGCCTAATGACAAACAAGATGTGATCAATGGGCATTTTGGTAGCTTACTAAAGGAATCTATTCAACCAATATATACCCTTAGCCATGATTATTATCAAAACAACTAGTTTATTAATCATTCACACAGTATAACTCAGGACAGATGCAGAATTTTAATTTAGAAAAATGAATATAAATAAAAAATATAGATTTTGTAACATATATAAGTATAAAATTAATATGACGAACTTATATTATCTGTGAGATCAAAGCTTAGTCCAAGTGGTAAAGGGCGGCCTTCTCAGAACTTAGGTCCTGGGTTCAATTCTCAACCCCGCCCCCTACATAAGGTGCAGTTGCTTCGGACAGCAGGTACACGAGCTAAAAATCGGAAGTATGGCACAGATATTAGTCTGGATGGGCCCAAAGGCCTGTCTAAAATACTCTGTGGCAAATAAAAAAAAACTTATATTATTTGTAAGAATTTATATTAAATTGAGATTTTTTAGAAATTCGTGGTCAGCCCCAGCGTTCTCATTTTAAGCATATATCACACTGAGTACAACTCAACTATGCATTGCTCTGGCAGTAATTGCCAAAATAGGTTTATGTCAAAAATGACAATTAATTGGTGAAAATTATATTCTCTCATATTGTTTTTACACATCTCTCTATCAAAATGATATACTAGTGAGTAGTGACCATTCGGCAATTATAAAACTTTGCTTAATTGCCCGGCAACATCATTCTCTAAATTTTGTACACTGTGTCAAAATCTAGATGTAATAGATTAGGAAGGATTTTGTGTCACCCCAAGTTTAATTATATGATCAAAATCATTCAGTTGTAGGAATCAACAAATAGATTATCGATATGAAAAATCAAGTTTATTGACCATCTATAGTCACATGCTCAAATCATATTTCTGTTTCGAAAAAATGAATAAGTATGATTTTGAGAAAAAACTATATACGTAGCTATCGGACCACCAATCCAATCTACTTGAGTTTTTGCATCGGTTATTTGCTAAGTAAATCCTATAAAATTAACAATTTCGATAACGCTATTAAGACTAGAACGAATTTCAAATATCAGATTCAGTACCAATGTTTTAAAAATCGGAATCCGGGTTAAACCGGAAAAAGCACCGGGTCACGGGTCACCGGTTCAACTGCCGGGTCAACCGTTATTGAACCGTGACATCATAAATTATTTATAATAGATAAAAATAAAAATAATTGAAGAGTTAATTACAATAATTTAAACATTGTAAGTCAAGTGAGTTATACTTGAAATTGCGAGGGTCTAAAATGTGATTAAACCTAAAAAAAGTGAGACACCTCTCAATCGAACGGTTCAATCCGGTACACTGACCGGTTCAATAGCCGATTTACTAGTTCAACCGCGGGTTTGACCGGATTTAATCGGGTTTTGACCAAAACGAATTTTAGTGAGTAACCGGATCGTTTTTTCGACCGGTTACCGATCCGACCGGTCGAACCGGCCAATCCGATCCAGTTTTTAAAACAATAATAAGTATGAGTACAATACCCACTCCAAATCCAATTAAAGTAATAATAAAGTTTCCAAGATGTGAAAATGCATGAGAGGAGATGGGAGAGAACATCAACACTTGTGACAGAGGAAATGAAACTCACACTCGTCAATAGGAAGAAACCTTGAAGTTGAAGCTTCCTAATGATGCTTTGGATGACATTTAGATGACATTCACAGAGGTTTGCTTGGGTCACAGAGCGTGAGTCCGCCACGTGGCGAGTCTGGCCCTTCTAGAAGCTTCACGTGTAAGCTGCCAGAACCAGCCGACCCCTCCACCCAACAAACTTAACAGCACACCCTAACAAACTGTGGTTAGTTAGTTAGGTAGTGAGTGCCACGTTACCACCTCAGCCATCATCAAATTTAGATTTCAATGCTTGGTCCTTTGTTTGTTTTTTACCCCCACTAATTGGTTAAATTATCAATTTGCCCCATGCTAGAAGTACCAGAATGCCCCTAGCTGAAGACCACACCTAGGGTCTTAAGTCTCGTGATGTGTGGAAAAATTGAAGGTTAAACATCAAAAAAGACCTTGGATTTGGTGAAAGGAAAAAGAAAAGATTGAGAAAAAACATATTACAAATGGGGTTCGCGCAAATAGTAGTCATAAGGCTTCTACGGAACTCATGAAACGTTTGGTATAGAGTTTGATTCTCACCCACACGTTATTACTTCATATGTTAGGTCAATTCATAAAGAATTTTGTCCCGATTTTCCTCCCATGCTTGTCGACAATGCGATTGTTTGAACGGAGCCGGTCAAGTGGGCTGGATACAGCGCGAGTTATTTAAAAAAAAAAGAACTTTTTGTAAAAAAAAAATCATTCAAAAATTCAAGATTCACATACAAGCCTAAAAATAAAATGAGAAGAACACTTGTGAACAAAAGAAGACATGAGCACTAAATTGGTAATTGTATTGAAATTCTCCACAAAAAGAAAGGAAAAATAAATCAGTTTTACTTGCTCTTTCTTGGTTTTTCTGTTTTTTTTTTCAATCAACCAAAAACACTTGGGATTTTATCGCAACCTCTATCCCCATTTTAACCTTTCTTTTTCATCACAACTACATATTCACTCTTATCCCATTTTCCTAAGCTAAACAAGAAGAAAAAGTAAAAAAAAAATAGTCTCCCACTCTAAAAATCATTCATTATTATTTTTTTATTTTTTATTTATGTGAGATGATAAAATATATTGATTTACTCTCAGTCAAGCGTGGACGAGTGCCCTTGTCGGACTATCGCTTCATAGCAAGTTTCGATCGGCATCTTCGCGCGAAAACTCGATCGGTGAACTTATCCCAGCAGAGATGCCCAAGACCAAGCTTCAGGATCAGATGGTAACGTACATGCCAAGTTCCCTCTGCCACTCATACACTTGGGTCTAAACTCCGATGATGCAATGAACTAGCTACCAGTCACGTCCTAAGGACATGATTGAGTCGGTTGTCTATTGGCTAACATGGCAGACATCGCATCTTCACACGCGTCGAGTTGCACTATAAAATGGGACAAATCCGCTCTAACAAGTAAACAATACTCCCTCTCTCGTTACTTTCTTTTTCTAACACTAGAGTCAGGAATTCTTCTCTTTTCTCTGTTTTTTTCCTATCGCTAACTTGACCATCTTAGAGTCGTCCACAAAGCAGCTCCGAGCTATCTTTTTCACTTTTGCTGTCTTTCAGACCCGTCGTACAACATCCAACCATCAAAAATCGCTTGTCCACCACACTACCATTTACGTTTGATTTTTTCTCATCACCATTGCCCCACAATTTCCAATTCAGGGATCCGTTCATATCCAAAAATAGTGTTGAAGTTTGAAATTGGTAGAATTTGCCCACAAGCTATGAAATTGGGGCCTTATTTAGGACCCATTCTATGATTCAGCCTATTCAAATTCACTAGTAAACTCCCAGGGAAGACTTGAGACGTGTTCATGAACTGACACAGCATTAGGTGCAGTTCTGGCAGCCTGACACTAGCAAACATGGCCTTGCTTGTATTGAATATATAGTGATGCCATCACGTGTAATTCTCACAAATAGATCAAGGTCGCTGCACGAGATACGCCATGCCGTCATATCCCTTGCTTTCATGGCTCTCTTGCACATGATGTGTGGAGTTCACGCATACACGTTAGCTCGGTTGCGTAGTGTAACGGTTTTATAACATATGATTTATATTGCGACAGTTCTCAAACTTTATAAGCACACCATATATGTATATATTGCTAAATTATCTTGTGCTTTTATGGCTTTAAAAACGTGCGGGCTTATATTAACCTTCCGAAAAGACCGAGATAATAAGATTTGATTAGGTAACAGTACCAAAGATTACCGGTATTTTTTTTTTTTTTAACTTTTTCTTAATAACCAAAAGAGAAGAGATACGTGCACATCTTCCGAACATAAATTCACCTCACAAGTGTTAGATTGCACAATAGATTTATGACTTTGCAATAATCACCCATTTGCGACGGGACTTTAGTGTCTGAAAGGTGCGCACGAAACAACTTCATAACCAAAAAGGAGTAAAAAACATTTGATGAATATTTAATAGTTATTGCATCTTAAAATATGGTAAAAATTGATTTTAGACAAGCCAAAGACAAAAACGGCATTGTACTCGGTTGCAAAAGACCCTGGCTTTCAAACACCTCTACAAAATCGAGTTGGTGGACTATTTTACCCTTTACATTGGGGATTTTTTTTATTTTTTTTTTTTTAGACAATGGGGTATGGATATAGCATGTCGGTA
>BRYF01000027.1:8793586-8796086 GCA_030159135.1 Actinidia polygama | reverse complement strand
TATAAGTAAAAGTTTTATTTTGATTTCTTTGAACAAAAAATATGTTTTATTCATCCGTTTTTATTGAGGGATTATGGATAAATATTATTTTAATTTTTATAATATTTACAAAAAGTAGTCTTTTTTGCATAGTTGTTGGTCTTTTAGGCATTAAGAATGGTTGGGCCCTCCTAGAATAAAAAAGAAGATAAAAATTTAGAACTATGGATAAAAATTAAGATAGATTTTCTATGAGGCCAACATAGAATCTTGGGGCACAATGTCTTAAAGAAAGTGGTTAATTTGTGATAAAGCTGGATTTGATCTCTCTTTATTATTACGTTATGTCCATATTCAAATTATTGAATTCTTAGTAGGTTAATTGAGAATGTTTGTTGCTTTGTAGTAATAGCAGTTTCTTATTTTTTGTGTCTTAAAAGTTGTGTCGAAATGTTTGTCACAACTTATGCATTTGTTTATAGGCTAAAAATAACTTTAAAAAATTTAAAAACAAAATGCCTTTTGAAAGCTCTACTGTTATACTTTTCGACTTTTAATTTTAAATAATCAATTTTAACATAAATTTAACTATAACAAGCACCCCAACTGAGCTAGATCCCAGTTGTTAGGCCTTGATTTGGCATGTTACCAAGTATAATATCTAAAAGTAGGAATAGCAAGTCGCATGCATTTGCAAAAGGCAAAAATGTGAAAGTTACTTAAAAAGGTATACTCTTTACAATCCAAATTGCCCCTAGTTGTTATGGAGCAAATTGGTTAAAAAGGTAGAACCAAACGCAAAAATAGAAATAAAGAATATCGCAAAGATGGAGATTACACAAAAAGAGATAGAATGGTTGGCATTTTCATTTTCCTCATTGTTTATCACTACTTCTGATGAGGGGTGAAATCTCCACGTGTTGATCCAAGATGGTCACCTCACCCCTAAGAAGATCATGTCGCTAATACCTTGCTTGGTCATTGCTGAGTTCTCCAAGTTTCCCCGGATGGATGAAATCTCCACTTGTTGATCTGAGATGGTCACCTCGCCCATAAGAAGATCATGTCGCTAATACCTTGCTTGGTCATCACTAAGTTCTTCGAGTTTTCTTGATGTCCTCATCTCCCTTCAAACCTCGCGGTGCTCCTTGTTGAGATGGTTCATCTCGTCCCCAAGTGGCTCACCTCGCCATTGCCTTGCGGACCTTGAGACTCCTCTTCCATGAGACTCCATCTCAACCACGTCTCCTACATTCGTGGTGCATTCTTCATATAGCAGTCTCCTACTTTTACTCCAAGATGCTCGGCTACGCCCTCCATACTTGGCTACCCGATGATTGTATCGTGATTTTCTCGCACAACTCTCCATTCTCCATCTATAAAAGGTTGCTCACCCTCCACCATAAAGGGTAATTGTTCTCTCAATTTTTAAGCTAAAAACACGTTTGCTTACTGTGCTCTATCTAGATTGATCGCCTCGGTCTGATCTCCATGACGGAGGAGTTTGTAGCAGCCTTACTCTGATCAATAACGTTTGTTCTCTTGCGCAGGTCGCCAATGTCAATATACTGAGCTTAAGAGCAATTCTGACTGTTGGTTGCTCATCCCAAATTTCTACCACAACAACTTCAATATTGTATATTTTTTTCAAGAAGTCCTAAATTTAATTCAGAATCTAAATTCATAAAGAAAGAAAAAAAGAGTCAATTATTCTCTAATACAATTTTTGTTTTGAGAAATGCTATACAAACTCACAAATTATTTTTACTTACTTATGTGTCAAGCAGTAATAAAGAATTGGAACTTGAAATCGAACTAACTCACGTGAGTAAGCAAAGTTTGTAAATTTTGTTAGTTCGTATCATATTACTCTTTTGTCTTATCCTTGTTTTATATATTCAATTAACGGTTCTGCTAATCACAGTAGTTAACGAGTGCAAAATATCAAAATATGTTAGATTTACCATTTTCATTTACTATCTCACATGGGTTCCGCTAGCATGCGTAGACTTATTCTACGCTGCAAATTCTATAAAACCTCTTAGGATTCTAGGAATGGTAGATTATCAAATTACTCTTTAAGGCACCCAAGTTCTAAACAATTCCAACATGCCATATTAGGGCTTCTTACATCGTTATTCATTAATTATCAGTGTGAATTTTTATTATTAGAAAGAAATTATGTTGAATAATTTTATTCACTTTTCTACTCTACTTTCTAAATTTTTAATTACTGATAATTAATGAAATTATGATCATTTTATACTTAATCATCTTTGAATTAGTGGTTGTAATTAAATTATGAATCTAATCGAAGATGGTGTGGCATTGAGAGGGTACGATCGTTGGCATCCAAAGCATTAGAGTTTCTAAGTCAGCATCAACATAAGTTTTTCTGTCTACTAACAGAATTTGAGTTTAGAAATTTAATTGATGATATACTTAAATTTATTAAATTTAAAGTTCAAACGTCTAAGAGACATTTGATATAAAGTACAGTTTTTTTTTATATTTTTCCAGC
>BRYF01000027.1:8711086-8721086 GCA_030159135.1 Actinidia polygama | reverse complement strand
GTGGCTGGGGTTTACTTCTAGTGGCGGGCAAATTTTGCGATGTTTTGAAGCCGGTCAAGACTTGGGGTCTGACCCGACCAAGCCGGTTCAATTGATAAATTAACTCGAGCAGACCACTTTGTATTTTATTTTTGTGGAAATTTTAAAAAAAAGAGTTTGACCTGATTACAAACTAAATTCTGTAATTTTAATTATAATAAATTGAATTCTAAAAACTTTGACAAATCGAACTCGGGAGTTTGCCTCCGTCCACTTAAGATTGACGAAATCAACTCGCTCTCATAAAAAACTTTGAAAATGAAATCGTTCGATATTTTTTCCCCTTTTAATGCTCTAATCAATTTGATTAGAACTTATTTTCTAGCAAAACTATGAAAAATGAGCTTGAGTTGTTTGAAAATAAGTCATAATTGGATTAATTAGGACTTTAAAAGGGAAAAACGTTGAACGACGTTATTTTTTAAAGTTTTTAATAACAATCACTTAGTTCTAAAATTGACAATTGACTTTAATTATAACCATATTAAAACACTAAGGTTTGATTTGGTATAAATAGAAGTTTATAGTTTAATTTGTTATGAAGGCCAAAATCCTAGGATTATTTTTGTAATTTTCCCTTTATTGTTTTGGGGTGGAATTTAAGTTTTTTAAGTGGTTTGTTTTAAGGAAAACTAGGTTAGACAAGATTTTTTTAGATGCATCACAATTTTTACACAAGTTACAACGAAGATTTTTATTCCAAATAGGATTTTCATATTCATATTCATATTCAGTCTGATATTTCTATTTCGATATTAATTCAATATTTTATATTTAAAAACACAAGATTCCTCTTTTATGATTTTCAAAATGTCCCTCTCCCCCATAGCCGCCAATATTTGATGATAAATTTCTCATTAATACAATTGTTGTGGTATAAAACTGAGGCGAGCAATCCAACAGTCAATATTGCTCATTTGCCTCAGCACTGGACCTCGACAACAAAATGGGCAACCTGCACAGACCACTGAACGAACGTCATTAGCGGGGGTGAGGCCGCTCAAAACTCCTCCAACGCGCGAATCAGACCAATGCAAAGACAAACTTGGCGAAGCATAAAATATGAATATCCGGAGAGAATGCACTATGAACTGTGTATTGAGCGTATTAAATTGTACCTCATAATGATGGCGGAGCGGCCTTTATATAGATGAAGAATGGAGAGCTGTGTAAGAAAACTACGGCGCGATCTTCGGACGACTAAGTATTGAAACATGCCCTGAAGATAGTGGAGGATTAATAGGGAGATCTGACATCTAGAGAACATCCCGTGATTGTAGGTGTTATAATGGAAATGATCTCTTAAGAGGTAGTTACCTTGTGTAGATAGAATCCTTATGAAGATGGAGTTCATATGGAGATAGAAGACCATGTATCTCACCTCGCCCATTCATGATGTGAAGGCTGGCGAGATTACATTTATACTGATTACAGGGGACGGCATGAGGGGCGATCAAGATCATTGGCGAGGTGGTGATTAGATGATACCTTACCCATGGGCGATATGGAGGATGATTGATGACATAAATGCGGGCGAGCATAGCGGGGGATTGTGGAGATTTTCCTGAAGGCGGGCAATATGGCCCCTCGGCGAAATGTGAACATTTTATCCCCTATCAGTAGCCCCCCTACTCGGAGTGCCGAGGTGGAACACGGGGATCTCCGAGTATCAATGAAAAGTATCGAGGGAGGTAACTGCCAGCTGATGACGTGGATGCATTTCAATGGTGCTTCTCCGAGGGTGCCGCGTGGCAGGTGCAGTTAACGCGCCCTATTCAAAAGAGGCCACGTGGATGAGAACATTAATGGTGAAATAACATATTTCGGTGAGAAGAGCAGTTTCCATCTCGGAATCTAAATTATCGCACGATCTCAACCGTCGGTAGAATGAATCGCAGCCCTTAATGCTTCCTATAAATAGGGGGTCCACCTACTCATTTACAATTCCTGCTTTCGCTGTCGAATTATTGCTCCGAATTTGTCGTGCACTTTGCCCTAAACAGCTCGTCACTCCCCTATTTTTATAGTAAGTATTCACTATCGTCCTTTGCCTTTAATTTCATAATCCTTAGTGTATGTCCAATAGGACCGATTTAGGAGACGGAAGTCTAGAAAATTCCTTGCCTTCCAGAGTATCTGATCATTTAGGAGGAAAGTCCTATATGACTGATGACGTAAACTAGTCCCCTTCTTCACCCCCTGAAGACTTCCTTCACACCAACATACCAATCCATATGGCTACCACAAACCTCATAAAAGAGGTCAACATAATGACCCAAGGCGACCTAGACAAATTGAGGGAAAGCACTTTTTTTCCCCCGGGGTCCAAACCAAGATCCCCGGAGAGGGCAAGACGAAACTGTCTACGCACCCGGGAAAAAGGCTTTCTATGAAGCTATTTTTCCAGTTGGCTTAAGGTTCTCTATCCATCCTATCATAAGGAGAATTTTGAACCACTATAAGATTTGTCCCGCCCAACTTTCCCCCAATCAACGCATGGTGATGTGTAGTATGTTCGTTGGTGATATGGCGATATTTCAAACGCCATATGTCTTGCGATGAGTTTAGGTGCATATACTCTCAACCCATTTCCAGAATTGGGGTGGTTCTACTTCAAAGCGAGGCTGACAAGAATTTGCTCAGAGGATCGCTGAGCAACATGAAAGGATGGAAGAAGAGGTTCTTCTTCGCCTCAGAAGATGAATATGAGTTTTTTCCAAGCATGCCTTCGGGCGTAGGAGTCCCGCGGATCCCCAGATCTTGGGGCGTGCCAAGTAAGTCTCGTCTTTGCGTTATTTTACTTTTGTTGAAGTATTTTAGTTTGCCTTTTTAACATAAGGATTATTTCAGAGAAACGGTGCAACAAGTTGCCCGCCCTGTTCGAGATCGGGGCGAAGAGGATGGCAAAGGTCCTCAAGAAGGTGAAACCGGGGGCCTACTTTGATGTGTCGAAGGTCTTATCTTTCAAAACTTTCTAGAGGTACTTAGTCCGCAGACGCATGGAGATATCATCTAGCGGGGAAGGGAATACTCAATCTGAAGGAGGCAGACATACCACTTCGGGAGACGAGGGTGAGTCTCGTCCCTTCTGAGGCGACCTTCAGCACGATAGTCCTGTCCACAGCGAATCCGTAGAATGTTTAGGAGTTAATAGGGAGGACATAGGGAGAATAGCTAGGAGGTATTTTCCTAACACACTGACCTGACTTTGCTTAGATGGTTGGGGGGAAAAGTTAGGGATCCTTTTTTAGAATTTTTACCAAAGGTTCCTTTTTCGGGAATTCCTAGCTCCAGCTCGGACTCTGAGTTAGGGTCTAGATCAGACTTAGGGCTGCCCTCCGAGCATAGATTGGATTGTATTACCTTTTAAGCTTTCTAAATTTTACTTCTTTCATTGTCTGACATTTGTTTTGATCTCGTAGCTATGTCATCTTGGATCAGCCTGGCCATTCTCACCAAGAAGGTGGGAGCGAAGAAAGTTGCGACCAAGGACTCCAGCTCAGAGGCGGCGACTATTCCGCCATTGAAGGGGATTGTGATTAAAGAGAAATAACCTCGTGACGACTCCTCGCCTAGCAAGAAGGGCAAAGCGGATGGTTCCAAGGGCAAGGAAGCCATGTTGTCGCCCCCGCCGAAGAAGGCCAAATCCAGCAAGGGGGTAAGTGATGTAGCTCGGCGACAACCAGCGTCCGAAGAAGGTCCGTCTACCTCGCCAGGTTGAAGTTTAGGTCCCGATGCTTCGATAATGTCGAGAGCTCCCGTGGCTCGGAAGATACTGAACGGGGTGATCCTTCTAGCCGATAAGGAGAAGGTTGATCAGTTCAGTATGGACGAGTTGGTCACTAAGTCTTTTCATGCCCTTGGCCAGGTACTCGGTTGTTCTCATTTGGCGTCATATTCGTAGTTCATTCTTATCTGGTACTCATAGGCTTTTATAGCAGGCTGTCGTGCTCGTTTCTGCTCTCGCCCTTCGGAGCCAAGATCATCAGAATGACTATCACTTCTAGCTCACCCGTGCTGATTCAGCCGAGCTTGCAATGGGCAAAGCTCAAAATCGGGCTTTTAAGGCAAAAAACCAAGTGATCGAGTTGGGCGAATAGGTGATGAAGACTGAGATCGAGCTGAAGGATAAATCTAAAGTCGTGATGCGGTTGGAAGCTGAGGTGGCGAAACTTGCTGATAAATTGGCCTAGGACAAGAAGCTCGCAATTGATGAGTTCAAATCTTCAAACGACTTCAAGGGCGCGGTTATAGATTCGGCAAATGTTTTGAATTCTACAAGAGGCAGCTCGCTCACCATCATCCTGACCTTAGCATCGACTTGGAGAGCATGGATATGGACATCGACTTGGCTGAGGAGGAGAAAGCGGTTAAGGCTGGTGAGAAGGGAGAGGAGAATGAGGGTGATGTTGGCCATATCCCTTGATGTTTGTAGATTCCCTTTTTTTTTTGAATTGGTGATTTGCTATTATTCCCTTTTTTTTTTTGAATTGGTGATTTGCTATTCTTGTAATTTTTTTGATCTCAATGATTGAATTTTTCAGTCTCAACGAATGGCCTTTTTCTTCTGCGACTAAAATTGTGTTGCATTTTTTGTATCGTATCTTCACAACCTCAAGTGATGGCGAGGCAAATTTTTCTATTTAGGCAAAAACACTGACTTGATCAATGTCTTACGCTTTTACTAGAGCGGCGATGTAAAGTTGTCTTACCATCGTGAAACAAATTTGAGATGTAATAAATTTAGCAATCATAATTGAAATGGCGAAATGATTGATAGGCGATCAAATGTGTTGGCAATCAAGCGTATTTCTATTTTGGCGACGTTCTTAAGGGCGATCAAGATGCCTTATCGTAATGAATGGGCGCTCTTAATGATGGCGATATCCACAATGGCGATTAAGATGCGGCGACAGAATAGTTAAACTTGGTGACATAATAAGGTGAAATAAAAACAAAATTTTATTCTTAAAATTGGCGATTCATTACAAAAGATTCAGGGTATGTGCTCAAAATAGCGATGAAGTGCAGACGATGGGGACCAGAACATTCACTGGTAGTATTTTTTCAAGTATTTGGTGTTCCAAGGGTGAGGGAGTGTTTTTTCGTTCATGTCTTTCAACCAATAAGTCCTTGGCCTAGATACCTTAATAACCTTATAAGGGCCTTCCCATGTAGGACCGAGCTTTCTCGAGTTTGGTTCCTTTGTAGACAGATCGCTTGGCAAAAAAAGACCTATGCCTAACCCTCCAGTTGTAATAATTGGCGACCTGATGTTTGTAAGCTACTTAGTGTACTTCCGCCCTTTCCCTACTTTCATTGAGGAGATCAAGATTGAGCCTCAGCTCAGTTTCATTATTCTCTTGGTTGAAATTTGAGGTCCTAAAGCTTGGCATTCCGATCTTGACAGGTATGACTGATTATATCTCATAGACCATGGAGTAAGGCGTCTCGCCTGTAGGGATCCTATTTGTCGTATGACATGCCCAGATTATGCTCGGCAGATCTTTCACCCATTCGCCTTTGGATTTCTCCAATCTCGTCTTCAAGTTCCTAAGGATAGTTCTGTTGGTCACTTCCACTTAGCATTTGCTTGAGGATGGCCAAGCAAGGAGAAATGATGCGATATGGCGATATCCGAACAAAATTGTCTAAACCCGTCGTTGTCGAATTGTCTAGCATTGTTTGAGATGAGGACTTTGGGAATTCCGAATCGGCAGATGATGTTTTTCCATATGAAATTCCTTGTATTTTTCTTAGTGATCGTGGCAAGAGGTTCTACCTCTATTCACTTGGTGAAGTAATCGATGGCGACAATCAAAAACTTTCTTTGCAATGGAGTTTGGAAAAGAGGTCTCAGTATGTCGACTTCCCATTGGGCGAATGGCCATGGGCTGGTCATTGGTACCATCTCAGTATGGGGGAGGTGACTCACGGGAGCAAACCATTGGCATTTATCACACTTTCTTACGTAGGTCGCCGCATCATGCTCCATTCGAGGCCAGAAGTAGCCTTGACGAATTGCTTTTATGACGAGTGACCTTGTTTTTGAATGATTTCCGCAAATACCCTCATGAATTCCTTCATGACGTAATCTGCCTCTTTAGGCCGAAGGCACCTAAGGAGAGGACCTGAAAAAGAGCGTTTGTATAATGTTCCATTGAGAATGCAGAACTTAGCTGATCGGTACTAGATCTGGCAAGCTTGTAGTTTGTTTGACGGTAACATTCCTGTCTGAGATATGTAATATTATCATTCATACACGTCGATCCTGCGTCTTCCTGACAGACTAGTTTGGCGACCTCAATACTCGGGTCAGCTAAGAATTCCAGATGTATACTCCTATCTCAGATAAAGTCAAAGGCTGAGGCTAGGTTAGCACTCATCAGCTTTTTTGTTCTCTTTTTTGGGGATCTGGCGAATTCTGAAATATTTTATCTTTTTTGACATAGATTTCACCTCGTTTAGGTAGGCCACCATCCTTGTATCATTGGCGAGGTATTCTCCTTGGACTTGGTTTACCACCAGTTGGGAATCGCTGAAGACATCTAGAGAATCCACCCCTAATTCAGCCACAACTCTAAGACCGACGAGAAGAGCATCCTACTCGGCTTTGTTATTGGTGGCTTTAAACCCAATTCGTATGGCGTACTTCATTTATTCGCCTGTTGGGTTTTGGAGAACAAGTCTTGCACCGCAGTCGTGCTGATTGGAAGGTCCATCTACGAACAACATCCATTTGGCGAGGTTCTTATTTGAGTTTTGCTCCTTTGGAGCTTCTATTTCGGGGGGAGTCACTTCTGGTTCTAGAGTTTGTTCATGTGTGGATTCAACCACGAAATCGGCTTAGGCCTGGCTCTTGATCGCCATTCTTAGTCTATAGGTGATGTGGAATTCACTCAGCTCGATAGACCATTATAGAAGTCTTCCCGAGGTATCCGGTCGTTGGAGAATTTGCTTTAAAGGTTGATCAGTTAACACGGTAATTGAATGAGCTTGAAAATAATGACGAAACTTTCTGGCGACGATCAAAAGGGCGTAGGCGAGTTTCTCAATTTTCAGATATCTGACTTCGGCTCCTATCAGGACTTTACTGACATAATATACCAGTTTTTGAATCCGGTCTTCTTCTCAGATGAGCACTGCACTTACTACTGTTGGTGAGATAGATAGGTATACGAATAATTCCTCGCTTGTGGTCAGAATAGTAAGCAAAGGTGGCGAACCAAGATACTCCTTGGGCTATTGAAATGTTATTTCAGATTCCTCGTTCCACTAGAAAGTTTATTTTTTTCTTAGGATTTTGAAGAATGTGAGACACTTGGTAGCTGATTTGGAGATGAATCTAATAAGAGCGGCAACTCGCCCAGTCAATTGTGGCATCTCATTGATGTTTCTGGGTGAGCTCATGCCGAGAAGGGCTTGAATCTGATCTGGATTTGCCTCAATCCCGCATTTGGTCCCCAGGAATCCCAGAAATTTTTTAGATGATACCCTAAAAATGCATTTGGACAGGTTTAGCATCATCCAGTATTTTCGTAGGATGCCAAACGTTTCCTCTAGGTGGGCGATGTGATCAGCTGCTTTGAGGCTCTTGACTAGCATGTCATCAATATATACTTCTATTGTCTTCCCGATTAGTTCCTTGAACATCTTATTCAACATTCTTTAGTCCGAAAGGTATGACTTTGTAGTAGTATAACCTTCGCTCCGTGATGAAAGAAGTCTTTTTCACGTCGGGCGGGTACATTCTAATCTGATGATATCCTGAAAAGGCATTCATAAAACTTAGGAGCTCATGTTTGGACGTGGCGTCGACTATTGGATTATTTTTTGGCAAGGGAAAACTATCTTTCGAGTATGCTTTGTTGAGGTCGGTGAAGTCAACGCACACTCTCCACTTCCCCTTCTTAGGGGCGATGACAACATTGGCGAGCCACTCAAGATAATGGGCTTCTTTGATGACGTTAGCTTTGACGAGTTTGGCTACTTCTTCTTCTATGAATTTCAGGCGTTCGGGGGCGAATTTCTTTCGCTTTTGGCAAACTGGGGGATAATTGGGATCGGTGAACAATTTGTGCATGGCGAGTAGGGGGTCAATGCCAGGGACATCGCTCTGGGACCAGGCGAAGACATCAAAGTTTGTCTTCACAAAATCTACTAAGGCAGAACGCAGCTCGTTAGTGAATTCGGTACCGATCATAACATGGCGATCAAAATAGTCTGGGTGTATGGAGATTGGAGCGACTTCTTTAAGGGGTTTGGTGTTTTCGATTTCTCGAGGATCCACCAAGACAACCTGTTCCACCTCGTCCCTAAGAGACTTTATCTCGGCATCGACGATCTATAATTGCTATTGGACATTCAGGGTTGGGGAGGTTTCTGACTTCATGGCCGAAATGAAGCACTGTCTTGCTACTTTCTGAATCGCCTCTTACCTCGCCCACCCTTGTTGAAGAATCTTCAGGAGGTAGGTTGAGGTGATCGCCCTGATCTCTTCTAAAGTAAGGCGACCTAAAATATCGTTGTAAGGTGAGGGACAATCTACAACAATGAAGTCCTGTCAAACGGTGGTTTGATATGGCTCTGTCCCCAAGGTTACTGGTAACTTGATCCATCCAAGTAGGTGCGTCATATTTCCTCCACAGCCTACTAGAAGAGTATAGAAGGGGTGGAGTCTGTCCAGTCCAATTTCATCTTCTCAAACGCCGAGATGAACAAGACATCCGCTGAACTCCCATTGTTGATCAAGATCCTTTGAACATTGAAGTTGGCAATTACGGCTGAGACGACCAAGGCGTCGTCATGAGGGAGATGTAGGCCTCTTAAATCGTTATTGTTGAAGGTGATAGGCGGGTGATTGTCAATGACGGGCGATGAGAGGTTGTAGACTTCTTCCTTAGCTCGCTCACTAGCGCTCCTGGCATGCCTTTTTTTGGACGAATTTGAACATCCACCAGATCCAAATCCGCCATGGATCACTTGTATATCACCGGCAGTCGGTCTGTTATCGCCATACCTCCAGTCTAGCAAGTTAGGAGGCTGGCGATCAGCTACGTATTTCCTCAAACATCCTCTTTTGATAAGGTCAGTTATCTATTCTTTCAGCTGGAAGCAGTCTTCTGTGTTATGGCTGTAGTTTCGATGGAACTCACAATATTTGTTCTTGTTCCTCTTCCGAGGATCAGTCTTGGTTTTCCCGGCCATTTGACGAACTCTTTATGCTTAATTTCTGTGAGTACTTGGGCGATGGGGGCGCTGAGAGTTGGCAAAACCAATTCTGGAACAAGGACGGCTAGCGTTGGCCCGTCTTGGATCTTGATTAGACTTTTTACTCCTCGTTTTCTCACTGTAGTTCAATCGCCTTGTGTTGAGCTCCTTCCTCTTGTGATCGTCTTTCACTTGTCGCCGAAGACTCTTTCGCGGCAATATACTTGTCAGCCTTGCTCTAGAGAACTGATAAGGTTTCAGGTATATTCTTGGATAGGGAGTCAAATAGCAACCCAGGGTGAAGTCCTTCCATCATGGTCATGATCACTACCTTGTCACTGGGATCCTCCACCTCCAGAACTGCTTGGTTGAACTGCTTGACGTAGTCCTTTAAGCTCTCCATTTCCTTCTGGTGAATGGTGAAGAGATGAGAGGCATTCTTCTGCTAGACCTTGCAGCTCATGAATTTGGCGATGAAAAGCTTGCTCAGGTCGCCGAACGAGTCAATGGTTCCAAGAGGTAACTTCTTGAACCATGACCTAGCCGACCCTTTCAAGGTGGTAGAAAATGCCTTACACATTACCTCATTCGAATAACCCTGGAGCGATATCAAGCTCTTCTATGAATCCAAATAATCCATGCGATCCGTTTTGCCCTCGTAGATTCCAAGTTGGGTGGGTAGTTTGAACCTGAAGGAAACCCTGGCCCTTAACACTCTCTCCGTGAATGGTGGCTTAGCCTATTTGATCAA